>JAUMJM010000324.1:0-141512 GCA_033558235.1 Neomorphus geoffroyi
GAAGTCATTAACTCTACTTTAGTTCCAATCAAAATGTTTTGATAGAAGCTGAGGTATAGCTGGGTTTCACCGCAGTAACTGCACTTGTTGAAAGCCAGGTAGGACGTCCCTCTCAGAGCGTTTGCTGGGCAGGGGCAATTAGAGAATCATGGAACGGCCTGGTTGGAAAGCGACTGAGGGAGCTGGGGTTGTTTAGTTTGAAGAAGAGGAGGCTCAGGGGAGACCTTATTGCTCTCTACAACTACCTAAAGGGAGGTTGTAGTCAGGCAGGGGTTGGACTCTTCTCTCAGGCGACCGGTGACAGAACGAGAGGACACGGTCTCAAGCTTCACCAGGGGAGGTTTAGGCTTGACATTAGGAAGAAATTCTTCACTGAGAGGGTAATTGTTCATTGGAATGCGCTGCCCGGGGAGGTGGTCGAGTCACCATCTCTGGAGGTGTTCAAAGAGAAATTGGATGAGGCACTTAGTGACATGGTGTAGTTGACAAGTAGGAGTAGGTGTAGGTGTTGGGTCATAGGTTGGACTCGATGATCTCAAAGGTCTTTTCCAACCTTACAATACTGTAATACTGTGATCTGCCCATCTTTCAAACCCCTCCAGGGATGGGGACTCCACCACCTCCCTGGGAGCCTCTGCCAGGGCCCAAGAACCCTTTCTGTGAAGACATTTTTCCTGATGTCCAATCTGAACCTGCCCTGGTGCAACTTGAGGTCATTTCCTCTCATCCCATCCCCTGTCACTTGGGAGAAGAGCCCAGCACCCACCTCACCACAACCTCCTTTCCAGGAGCTGTAGACAGTGATGAGGTCTCCCCTCAGCCTCCTCTTCTCCAGGATAAACAGCCCCAGGTCCCTCAGCTGCTCCCACAACCCCTGTTCTCCAGCCCCTTCCCCAGCTCCGATCCCTTCTCTGGATGCGCTCCAGCCCCTCCAGGTGTGAGGGCCCTTGGAGTGAGGGGCCAAAACTGACCCCAGGATTCAAGGTGCAGCCTCACCAATGTCAATCATACGAGGAGAGGCTGAAGTCCCTGGGTCTGTTCAGCTGGAGAAGAGGAGACTGAGGGGGGACCTCAGAGCTGCTTCCTCACCAGGGGAGGAGGAGGAGCAGGCGCTGAGCTCTTCTCTCTGGTGCCCAATGCCAGGACCCCAGGGAATGGCAGGAAGATGCCAGGGGAGGGTTAGGTTGGACATGAGGAGAAGGTTCTTCCCCCAGAGGGTGGTGGAGCACTGGAACAGCTCCCCAGGGAAGCAGTCCCTTTGGCCAAGGCCCTCAGGGACACGAGGTGAATGTTGGGGTTGTCATGGAATCATAGTTGGATTCATAGTTAGATGGAGCCTCCTGGAGGTGACAGAATGAGCTGAGTTGGAAAGGACCCACAAGGATTAAGTCCAGCTCCTGGGTGAATGTTGGGGTGTCCTTCGCAGGGCCAGGAGTTGGACTCGACGGTCCTGGTGGATCCCTTCCAACTCAGCTCATTCTATGGTTCTCTGATCTCCAGGAGGCTCCATCCCTGCACAGCCAGGACCAGCCCCACCCCTGGCAGCGGCGCAGTTGGCGCCGAGGCTTGAGGACGCACCTCATATTAATTTTTTTTTATTAAATTCAGTTAGTTTCTCTTTATAGAATAACTTTTCCTCTAGGCACAATACAATACAAGGACTCTGGATGTTTGACACAATGTACAGAAACGTCAATAATCTACAACTGCTCAGGGAAGTTACAAAACCTCCGCGTTTTCCGCCACAGCCATTATCGTACAAGGGACTGGAGAGGGGCACGAGGGGGGCACTGTACAAAGGGCTCTGCAGTGGCATAAACGTTCGACTCCTTAAAAACAAGACGGGTGGCAGAGTTGGCCGAGCGGGTCCTGAGCAGCCTCAGCGAGCGATGCTCGGGGGGCAGCGGGGGCCAAACCCTCTCCCCAGTGCAGGGGTGGGGGTTGAGGTGCTGGATAGTTGTTTCTGTACCGATTCCCGCTTGGCACCAGCGCGGTGACAGCCACAAGCAGGGAGGTGGCAGTGGGTGGTGGGGACGTGCAGGCCCCCCCCTCTCCCCGCCAGCTCCAGCCAGGACCCCCACTTGGCCATGAGGGGGGGTGGGAGAGGAGGAAAGTGGGGGGACCCTGGGGTGCTGCCCCCTCCTTCCCGCACACTCGGGGAGGGGGGGACCTGTGCAAAGAGATGCTGGCACCGCCATGCCCAACCCTGGCACTGCTGCCTGCGGAGACCCTTGGCCACAGTGGGATCCCTCATCCTGGGGGCCACTCTGCAAGGTGACCGAGTGGGGACAGAGCGGGTGGCAGCGTTTGGCAGCTCCCACGGGGAACGTTGCCGTGGAGGGAGAGCCCGTGCCCTGCCCAGGACAGGCAGCACAGGTGTCACCCACCTGCTGGGAGCAGGGGGTCACCTTCACGTCCCCTTTGGAACTGCAGAGCCCAGCGCCTGCAGCTCCAACCACCCCTGGGCAGCCCCTGTGTGAGGCTGGGGCAGGTGAGGCTCAGCGTTGGGGCAGGAGAAGCTCAAGGTTGGGGCAGGTGAATCTCAGGGTTGGGGCAGGTGAAGCTTAGGTTGGGCCACGGGTTGGGGCAGGTGAGGCTCAGGGTTGGGGCAGGTGAAGCTCAGGTTGGGGCACAGGTTGGGGCAGGTGAAGCTTAGGTTAGGGCAAGGGTTGGGGCAGGTGAGGCTCAGGGTTGGGGCAGGTGAAGCTCAGGGTTGGAGCAGGTGAGGCTCAGGGTTGGGACAAGGGTTGGAGCAGGTGAGGCTCAAGGTTGGGGCAGGTGAAGCTCGAGGTCGGGGCATGTGAAGCGCAGGGCTGGGGCAGGTGAAGCTCAGGGTTGGGGCAAGGGTTGGGGCAGGTGAAGCTCGCGGTTGGAGCAGGTGAAGCTCAGGGTTGGGGTAAGGTGGTCCCAGTGCTCCACTCACCCCCATCACCAACACCTGGAGCTGCAGCCCTGGGTTCCAGCAGGATGGGAGCCAAGCAAGGGGTGGTCGCTGCGCCGTGGGGCAGGGGAAGGGGCTGGCAGACAGCGAGGCTGGCTCTGCCCCGAGGATGCGCTGGGAGCCATGGGGAGGACGAGGCGGCTCCTGCTTCCTCCATCGGCTCAGGGAGATGCGGGTCCCCCTCTCCAGCCGGTGGGGTGTGCGGAGAGGACAATAATTATAGGGCTCAGACAGGGCTGGGGGGGCCACCTGCATCCCAGCCCGCTTCAAGGCGCAGAATTCCTCCACTGCACAGTCCTATGACAGTGGAACGCGCCCTTCCCGCGCCAGAACGCGCTGCGGGCTCCCCCGGCACAGCCCACGCGGGGTTGATGATGGGAACAAGGATGGTTCCTCCGCTCCGATTGGTCACAATCCCGCGAGCTCGGGGTGGGCGCTGTGTGCGCTCCACGTGCTGGCGCCTGGGAGATTCTGTGCCTGGAATTGAGGCTCTTGGAGCCCGTGTCACGCGTCCGACAAGCAGCTCTGGATGCGGTCGATCCATTGCTGGGCCAGCTGCACGTCCTGGGCGCAGAAATTGTAAACTCGTTTTGTCGTCTTCAGCTGCGGGAGAGGAGGAGGAGGACGTTAGCGGAGCTGGGCAGCTGCTCCCACCGAGCCCCAGAGCCAACGCCGGGCTCCGTGGAGGCTGCCCAGCTCCATCCCTGCACCGCGAACGGGAGGGGAACTCACATCGAAGAAGGCTTTCTCGTCCACCGTCTTGGGGGCCCCCATGGTGGGGGTTCCAGGGGTGATGGACTCCACCTCGGCCAGGTCGATGACCCCTTTGCACTCTGTATCCATCCGGCTGTCATAGTACCGCAGCTGCAGGGAGCGCCCGCGCAGAACAGAACAGAGGTGGTGGGGTTGGAAAAGACCTCCAAGATCATCCAACCCAATAACCCAACCGTAAATCCAGCACTGCCAAGCCCACCATGGAAACCTGTCCCCAGGTGCCACGGCCACCACAGCCTTTGAACCCCTCCAGGGATGGGGACTCCAGCACCTCCCTGGGTGCCTCTGCCAGGGCTTCACCACTCCTTCCGTGAAGGAACTTCTCCCATTGTCCAACCTAAACCACCCCTGGCACAACTTGAGTCCACTCCCTCTCATCCCAACTCTTGTTCCTTTGGAGCAGAGTCCGATCAGGCTCCAACCTCCTTCCCAGGAGCTGCAGAGAGCAATGAGGTCTCCCCTCAGCCTCCTCTTCTCCAGACTAAACAGCCCCAGGTCCCTCAGCCGCTCCCACAATCCCTGTTCTCCAGCCCCTTCCCCAGCTCCATTCCCTTCTCTGGACGCGCTCCAGCTCCTCAAGGTCCTTCTTGGAGTGAGGGGCCCAAAACTGAACCCAGGATTTGAGGAGCTCCCAGGAAGGAGGAAAGAAGGAAATGAGGGAGGGAAGGAGGAAAGGAGGAAAGGAAGGAAGAAGAAGGAAAGGAGGGAGGAAAAGAGGGAATGAGGGAAGGAGGAAGGGAGGCAGGAAGGATAGAGAAAGATGGGAGGGAGGAGGAAGGGAAGAGGGATGGAGGGAAGGAGGAAAGGAAGGAGGGAGGAAAAGGAGAGAAAAGAGGAAGAGATGGAGGGAGGAAAAAGAGAGGAAGGAGGAAAGGAGAGAGGAAAGGAAGGAAGAAGAAGAAAGAAAGGAGAGAGGAAAGGAAGGAAGAAGAAGAAAGAAAGGAGGGAGGGAAGGAAGGTGGAAAGCAGGGAAGGGCGGAGGGAAGGCATTGGAAAGAAGGGAGGGAAGAGGAAAGGAGGAAAGGAGGGAGGGACGAGGGAAGGAGGAAAGGAAGGAGGAAGGAGAGAAGGAGGGAAGAAGGAGGGACGAGGGAAGGAGGAGAGAGGCAGAAGGGAGGAAGGGAGGGAAGGAGGAAGAAAGGATGTAGGAAGAAGGAAAGGAGGGAGGAAGGAGGACCAGTTCTACTTCAACTTAAATCAAAATATTCCACTTTTTGTAATAGTAACTACTTGTATTGAGGGAAAGAGGGAGGAAGGGAGAGAGGAAGAAAGGAAGGCAGGCAGGCTGCAGGTCCCCTGCCCCTCTGTACCTGATGTTTGGTTTTATCCAGCACGAACCAGCGAGGCTTCCAGGGTTTCATGAAGGCTCCTTTCTTGTACAGCGACCCCTCGTAGGACCTGTGGGAGCCAGGCACAAGAAACAGGAGCTGACACCCAGCTCGCTCTGTGGCACCCAACATCACCACATGCCTACCCCCTCTTCCCCAGAGGGCACCCTTCCCTTGCCCAGCGATGCCCCCGGCCCCCCCTGCCTGTTCTCGCTCTCCGACATCTGGAATTGGCTGTAGAGCGTGCTGGTGCTCCTGCGGCCGCCCTGCTTCCCGCTCGACGGGGTGGAGGTGCTGCTGGTGTCGCTGTCGAGGCTGAGGTTGAGGGTGGAGCCCACGCCGCTCTCCTGCAGGTAGGTGCCCATCGAGCGTCGCTGGTGGGACAGGCTGGAGGACATCAGCAGCGAGCTTGGAGTCTGAGGGGAGCAGAGGGCACAGCGTGAGAGGCAGGATGGCACCTTGGGCAAAGCCAACCCTCGCAGGGACAAAACCCCTTGGGCAAAGCCAGCCCTCGGAGGGACAAACACTTTTGGATAAAGCCAGCACTTGGAGGGACAAACACCCTTGGGCAAAGCCAACCCTTGCTCGGACAAACACACACCCTTGGGCAAAGCCAGTCCTTGGAGGGACAAACAAACAGCCTTGGGTAAAGCCAATCCTTGAAGGGAACAAACACCCTTGGGCAAAGCCAACCCACAGCTCCCACCTACCCGGTTGCCCTCCTGCCGCGCCTCAGTGCGCTGCGAAGCTTTGACCTTGTCCCATGTGTCCTTCCAGCGCTCCGGGATCTGTCCCAGCTCCATCTCCAGGTTGTGCAGCTCCTACAGGCATGGGAATTGAGGCATCAGCCCAGAAGGATGCAAGACCCCAACCTCTCTGTCCCAGGGGGCTCTGCCAGCTGTGTCCCTGCCACCATCCTGTCCTGCTGTGTGTGAGGGTGGTGTCCCACCCGTGGGGACACCATGGTGAGCCCAAGTCAAACCCAGAAGCCACATGAAGCCACATGCCCCATCCCTGGAGGTGCTGAAGGCCAGGCTGGATGGGGCTTGGAGCCCCCTGATCCAGTGGGAGGTGTCCCTGCCCATGGCAGGGGTTGGGACTGGCTGAACTTTGAGGTCACTTCCAACCCACTCCATGGTTCCATGGCTCTGGTCTAGGAAGATGAGGTTTTGCCAGCCACGCTCACCTCCAGCAGTTTGGAGATGGCGTCGGGCTCCACGCGGCCGCGGTTGTCGTAGCATGGCCAGATGATCTTGCGTTTGCTCTGGGGAGCGCTCGTGTCCTGCCGATCCGCCTCCTCCACGTGCTCCGGCTGCCCCTGCGTCAGCTCCCAGTCGTAGGAGGGGCCCTCTGAAAGCGTCTCCTCTGTGTAGTAGTCCCATACCTTCAGGTTGGAGATGTTGCTGTAGGGCCTCAGCACCTGTGGACGAAGCAAAGTCACGATCAGAATGGGCAGCAGCATCCAGGCAGGATGTGACCATGGCCACACCACATGGGCAACCCGTCCAGATGGGAAACAAGTCCCTTCACATCGAGCTCTACCCAAGGGCGATGCTTTCTGACCACAAGAAGCTGGAAGGGTGGTCAGAAGAAGGTGATGCTCGGCCAGGGAAAGGCTGAGATACTCCCAACTTTGGCCAAGACAGGACCAAACAAGAGCTCCAAGGAGCTTGGATGGAGCTTGGCTGCATTGGCAAAGAGCAGCCACCCCACAGCCGCCCTGCTGAGCGTGCTTTCCCTCCCCAGGGTCTCCTTTGCCTTCCACAAGGAGACCCAACTGGATGTCCCTTCTGCCCCAGCCCTCTGCAACCTCAACCCCGGTCCTCAACTCCTCTGCAAGGACAGAGCTCGCACGGGGCTGATTCTGCACATGCTCCTCAAGATGGAGAGCACCACCACTGGGCAAACGCTCCAGTGGACAAACGTCATGGTCCAAGGTTGCTCACTCAGTTCCCAGAGGACCAGGAGATCCCAAGGTGCCCCTGGGCAGAGCTCTCACCTCCCCATCCTCGGGGGCGTACATGTAGTTGAAGAAGATTGGGGCTTTCTTGTTCAACCGGTCAATGTAATCCCAGATGGACTTGTAGACCTGCTGGCTCTTCCGCTCACCCTTCTCCTCGTAAAGGACTCCTGTGGAGAAGACACCAGTGAAGGGACATGATTCCGGGCAAGTCACTGGGATTGGGGACATCCCCGTGGACCCCATGCGCTGCCCTCACCCAGCTCGATGCGCTCGTAATCCGAGTCAAGGAGGAACGTCCGGAACCGGTTGGAAATGTAGTGGTAGCTGAGGAACTTCAGGTAGTACAGGCTGAACTCAAACTCCATGGGGAACTGCAGGTGGATCTGCGAGGAGAAGCCCAGGTGAGACCGTCCGGGAAACACAAAGTCCAGCTCGGCTCTGGGCTCGCTCCCTACAGCACGAGGAGTCTGGAAACACCAGTGCTTGGGGTGACACAGTCAGAGTAGAGCTGATAGTCTATGCACAGCCAACAGCCAGAGCAGAACCAACAGCCAGAGTAGAGCCAACAGCTGGTTCAGAGCCAACAGCCTGAACAGAGCCAACAGCTGGTTCAGAGGCAACAGCTGGTTCAGAGCCAAAAGCTGGAGCAGAACCAACAGCCGGAGCAGAGCTGACAGCCCATGCAGAGCTGGCAGCCAGAGCAGAATCAACAGCTGGAACAGAGCCAACAGCCAGAGCAGAGCCGACAGCCCATGCAGAGCAAACAGCCGGAGAAGAGCTAACAGCCAGAGCAAAGCCGACAGCCATAGCAGAGCCATCAGCCAGAGCAGATCCAACAGCTGGAGCAGAGTTAACAGCCAGAGCAGAGCCAACAGCCCATGAAGAGCTGACAGCCAGAGCAGAGCTGACAGCTGGAGCAGAGCCAACAGCCAGAGCAGAGCCAACAGCTGGCGCAGAGCTGACAGCCGGAGCAGAGCAAACAGCCATGGCAGAGCCAACAGCCTGAGCAGAACCAACAGCTGGAGCAGAGTTAACAGCCGGAGCAGAGCCAACAGCCCACGAAGAGCTGACAGTCAGAGCAGAGCTGACAGCTGGAGCAGAGCCGACAGCCTGAGCAGAACCAACAGCTAGAGCAGACTTAACAGCCGGGGCAGAGCCAACAGCCCATGAAGAGCCAACAGTCAGAGCAGAACCAACAGCTGGAGCAGAGCTGACAGCCGGAGCAGAGCAAACAGCCATGGCAGAGCAAACAGCCAGGGCAGAACCAAAAGCCAGAGCAGAGCCAACAGCCACAGCAGAGCCAACAGCCGGAGCCGAGCTGGCACACTCGGAGCTTACCTGGTGGACGCAGTCCAGGAACTGCAGGAAGATGGGGGCAAAGCCGCTGCTCTGCCCCGCCAGGGTCTGGGCGCCGCGGTGGCTGAAGCGGTGCCCGAACGACAGCCACTCCTTCTCCACCAGCAGCCGGAAGCCCTCCAGCGTGCGGTAGTAGGGGTCCGACAGTAACTGCACCAAGGAGACCACCTGCAGGGACAATGGGGCTTGGGATCCTCATGGGGAGACCCCAGGGGCAGCCAGAGCGCCGGGGAGCTGCAAGGCTCCTACCTGCGTGGTGATGTCCCAGCCGTCCTCCAGGCTGACCAGCACAGACGAGCCCGTGTCCAGGAGCTCCACCACCAGTACCGAAATCTGCAGGATCTTATGGATCTGCCAAGGTAAGGGCCAAGAGTAATTGGAGGGTAGGAAATTCATCTCCCAAGTGACGGGTGATAGGCCGAGAGGGAACAGTCTCAGGTTGCACCAGGGGATGTTCAGATTGGACATCAGGAAAGAGTTCTTCACCCAAAGGGTTCTCAGGCACTGGAAGAGCTCGTGTGACCCAAGCAAAGCCGTGGGACTCCAGCAGAGCTGTGGGTCCTGTACAAAGCTCATGGTCCTGAGCAGAGCTGTTGGGACCTAAGCAGAGCTGTGGGTCCTGAGCAGAGCTGTGGGACCTGAGCAGAGCTGTGGGTCCTGAGCAGAGCTCAGGGGTCCTGAGCAGAGACATAAATCTGGAGCAGAGCTGCAGGTCCTGAGCAGGGTTCATGGGTCCCAAGCAAACTTCATGGTCCTGAGCAGAGCTGTGGGTCCCAAGCAGAGCACATGGGTCCTGAGCAGAGCTCGTGAGTCCTGAGCAGAACTGTGGGACCCCAGCAGAGCCATGGAATCTGAGCAGAGCTGTGGGACCCTGGAAGAGCCAAGGTGAGCAGAGCTCATAGGTCCTGAGCAAAGCTCATGGTCCCAAGCAGAGCCATGGGACCCCAGCAGAGCTGTGGGACCCCAGCAGAACTGTGGGACTTGAGCAGAACTCGTGGGTCCTGAGCAGAGCTGTGGGACCTCAGCAGAGCCGCAAGTCCCAAGCAAAGCTCATGGTCCTGAGCAGAGCCAGGGGACCTGAGCAGAGCTGTCAGACCTCAGGCAGAGCTGTGGGACCCGAGTGAAGCCTGTGGGACCTGAGTGAAGCCTATGGGTCCTAAGCAGAGCCATGGGTCCCATGCAGAGCTCATGGGTCCTGAGCAGAGCTATGGGTCCTGAGAAGAGTCATGGGACCCAAGCAGAACTCATGGGTCCTGAGCAAAGATCACGGTCCTGAGCAGAGTTGTGGGACCTCATCAGAGCTCATGGCCCTGAACAGAACCATGGGACCCGAGCAGAGCTGTGGGTCCCTCATTCCCTCCAGCAGCCAGAGGGTCCAGTGCCAGCACAGCTCAATAGTAGAACCAGACTGACAGAGCAGTTGCCACCCTGGCTACCGCTGGCCCTGCCCAAGCCCTTCCTGATGTTCTTCTCTCCTGAAGGTCCTGCCCTGCTTCCCAGGTGGCAGCAGCCCCAGACACTCACAGCTCGTGCCCAGAGCCACCGAGAATTCCTCTGGCCTTGTCCCTCTTATTCCAGCCTTGTTCCCTTAGTGCCCCCCACTCCACACCAGGGTGACGCTCCAGAGATGGCACCTGGACCCCATTCTTGCTTTGCCAAGAGGGCAGAACACAAACCCTTGAGCGAGACCCACCAAGAAAGCCCCTGACCATGGGGTGACAACTGACCTGGGACAGCCACTCCGACTCCTCCAGGGACCGCAGGTAGGCGACGCTGGGATCGGTGGAGGGGCAGCCGGGCACGCAAGCCTTCATCAGCTTCTTGAAACTGGCCTTGACCTGCCGCACGTCGAACACCTCGATGGGAACCACCTCCCAGTGCTGCAATGGGTCTGGCTTCACCCCCTGTGGGAGGAGAGGACGAGCGCTGAATCACAGAATCATCTGGTTGAAAAGACCTCTTGAGATCATCGAGTCCAACCGTCCCTGTCCACTACTGAACCATCCCTGAGCACCTCGTCTGCCCAAATTCTAAACCCCTCCAGGGATGGGGACTCCACCACCTCCATGGGAGCCTCTGCCAGGGTTGAGAACCCTTTCCATGAATGAATCCTTCCTGATGTCCAATCTGAACCTGCCCTGGGGCAACTTGAGGCTGTTTCCTCTTGTCCCATCCCTTGTTCCTTGTGAGAAGAGACCAGAATCCACCTCACCACAACCTCCTTTCAGGAAGTTGTGGACAGTGATGAGGTCTCCCCTCAGCCTCCTCTTCTCCAGGCTGAACAACCCCAGGTCCAAAGCCGAGCATCGCCACTTCATCCCCAGGTGGAGGCAGCTGCCAGGCAGGTATGGTTTTGGTTACTTTGGCTCGGTTTTCCTGACTCTGGTTCGATCTGGGTCTAAAATAACTTCATTTTCTGAAGGGGCCCAAAACTGAACCCAGGATTCGAGGTGCGGCCTCCCCAGCACTGAGTGCAGGGGGACGAACCCTTCCCTACTCCTGCTGCCACCCCATGGCTGAGCCAAGCCAGGATGCTGGAGGCCTTCTTGGCTGCTCGAGACCTGGCTTTGAATAGGGAAGTGGTGGCTGTCCCATCTCTGGAGGTGTTGAAGGCCAGGTTGGGTGGGGCTTGGAGCCCCCTGATGCAGTGGGAGGTGTCCCTGACCACGGCAGGGGGTGGAACTGGATGGGCTTTGGGGTCCCTTCCAACCCAACCCATTCTGTGGTTCTATGAATTCAGGAATCCAACTGTACAGTTTGAGCTGGTGAAAATTATCTGGGTCGGGTCCAAACCACGACACAGGCGTCAGCATTACCTTCAGCTGTGATTTGTCACCGATGATGTAGAGCGAGGCGCGGTGCGGGCGCAGGAAGGCGGCTTCTGATGCCGCGCCGTTGTGCTGGGCACCCAACAGGTCCTTCCCAGCCAAGCGTGAGCCGATCTCCATGTTCAGGGCGTAGCTGCTCATGCGCCCGCTGGCTCGGATGCTGCCCCACTTGCCTACAAGACAGTGATGGTTGGGATGGGGTCCTGGTGTCCCCACAGCTGGGCTGGCATGAGGACCAGCAGCTCCCCACGGAAGTGGTGGCCGAGGTGCCGTCACCCCGCAGCCCATGGAAGGACATGCTGGGAAGATGCTGGGAACCAGGTTTGCTTTTGCTCCTTCTCCTTGCTGGGTGCTGTTGGATTTCAAGTTTAATGAGGGTTTTGGGAGAGGTTGAGGGACCTGGAGAGGAGGAGGTTGAGGAGAGACCTCATCACTCACTGCAGGTCCTGGAAAGGAGGTTGGAGCCAGGTGGAGGTCCAGGTTTCCAAGGAACAAGAGGTGGGATGAATGGAAATGACCTCAACTTGCACGAGGGGAGGTTTAGGTTGGGTACTGGGAAAGATTCCTCCATAGAAAGCGGTGAAGCCCTGGCAGAGGCTGCCCAGGGCAGTGGGGGAGTCCCCATCCCTGGAGGGGTTCAGAAGCCACGTGAATGTGGCACTTCTGGACAAGGTGGGGCTGGACTGGAGGAGCCTGGAGGTCTTTTCCAACCTTAATGTTTCCATGCTTTTATTTCCTGCCTGGCTGGACACGGAGACCCCATCCCACGCCCTGCGTAGCCGCACTGTGTCCCTGGCCACCATCACCCAAGCACCAGCAGATGTGCAAGGAGCCGAAAGCAAACCTGAGAGGGCACCACGGGCAGTGCCGGGAAGGGCACAGGAAGGTGGCCCTAGGTGGCCACGTGCTGGGCGGAGGCGTCACGGGGCTGAGGGGAGCGTTACTGGGCCGTTAGTGGTGTGAAGGGTGAGGGTGTGGGGTCAGTGGGTCGGGTTAGCGCCCGGTGCTGGTGGGGGTTAAGTGGGCGGCAGTACCGTACCTCGCGGGGACTCACGGCCCTTCGCTGACGCGCACTTTGGGGTGGAGAGAGTGATCACCCTGGCTCTGTGAGCGAGCCCTGAGGGCACAGGATGAAAGCGACCTCAGCCTGGGTGTCGCAGCGATGGGGACTCACACCGGGCGGGAAGAGGCGCCCGGGGACCCGTACGGAGAGATGGAGCAATGGGTGGGATGAAGGCGATGGAGCAATGAATGGGTAGAGATGATGGAGCAATGAATGGGGGTGATGGAGCAATGAGTGGGGGGAGATGATGGAGCAATGGTGGGTGGGGGTGATGGAGAAATGGGTGGGTGGGGGCGATGTAGCAATGGGGGGGTGATGGAGAAACGAGTGGGGGGGGTGATGGAGCAATGGGTGGGGGGAGATGATGGAGCAATGAGCTGGGGGGGTGATGGAGTAATGAGTGGGGGGGATATGATGGAGTAATGGGTGGTGGGGTGATGGAGCAATGGGTGGGTGGGGGTGATGGAGCAATGGGTGGGATGAAGGTGATGGAGCAATGGATGGGAGGAGATGATGGAGCAACAAGTGGGTGGGGTGATGGAGCAATGGGTGGGGGGAGATGATGGAGCAATGAGCTGGGGGGGTGATGGAGCAATGAGTGGGGGGGATATGATGGAGTAATGGGTGGTGGGGTGATGGAGCAATGGGTGGGTGGGGGTGATGGAGTAATGGGTGGGATGAAGGTGATGGAGCAATGGATTGGGGGAGATGATGGAGCAACGAGTGGGTGGGGTGATGGAGCAATGGGTGGGATGAGGTGATGGAGTAACGAGTGAGTGGGGGTGATGGAACAATGAGTGGGTGAAGGCGATGGAGAAATGAGTGGGGGGGTGATGGAGCAATGGGTGGGGGGAGATGACAGAGCAATGAGTGGGTGGGGGTGATGGAGCAATGAGTGGGGGTGATGGAGCAATGAGTGGGGGGAGATGACAGAGCAATGAGTGGGTGGGGGTGATGGAGCAATGAGTGGGGGTGATGGAGCAATGAGTGGGGGGAGATGACAGAGCAATGAGTGGGTGGGGGTGATGGAGCAATGAGTGGGGGTGATGGAGTGATGCATGGGATGAAGGTGATGGAGGTGCTGCAGCAGGTCCCCCCCCTCCCTCCCTGCAGCTGCCCCCGTTGAGAGCTCGCGGGGAGTGGTGGGGAAGCATCTACTCTATGAGGGCTGCCCTGAGCTCGCCCATCCTCACCTCCGCGGCCAATAGTGCCGGGCCCATCGTCCTTCCCTCCCATCACCTGCTTCATGAGCGATCCCAGCTTGGGCTGCCTCTTGTCGGAGAAATCTGCAGCACCAACACAAGGTCAGGCGGAGGAACCTCCCACCTTGGTTCCCCGTGGCTGCTCGGGATGGAGGGGAAGGGCTGGGAGCAGGACACCAGCGGGCAAGAAGCACCTTCCAACCAGAGCCTGGTACCACCACCTGAAGCAGCAGCATGAGGAGGTTCTTGACCCTCCCGCAGCTCAGCCCTGGCTGAGGACTTCATGGAGGGGTTGCCCAGCCCAGCAGCCCCTGCTTCTGCACCAGCCCCGCCACCTCCAGCCTGACCCTCTCTTCTCCAGCTGCAGCTCCCACACCATGGGAGAGGCATCAGAGGGCCTTTGGGCAAGTCCTCTTCTTGCCAGGCTGCAGGAAGCCCCTGGCTGGTTGCCCACCCGGACCCCCGTGACCTCTGCAGCAATGATGGGGTGGAATGGGTGGTGCAGAGGATGGATGAGGATGGAGCACGGCAAGGCAGCAGCGGGAGCTCATGCCTTGCCAAGAATGGGGTGGCTGCTTTGGAGAAGACTTACCCAAGCTTCTGTGACAGAACCTGAGCAGCGCTACCCGCGGCGCTGGGACAGAGACGGTGCCCAGGCCTCAGCCGGTGGGGCTTGTCCCCACCTGGTCCTCAGCAAGCACCTGGATCCACGCACAGGCTGAAGCTCCCAAGTGCTCGCAGGTCCAGGGCCACCAGGTTTCCCAAATCCCATCCCCACCACCCACCATGGAGGCCCAGCCGGCACTGGGAGCTCTGGAGAGCGCTGGGAAGGCTCTGCCTCCTCCTCAGATGTGAAGGCGCAGCTCTGGATGGGCTCCATGCTGGAGCTCCACGCACGAATTATGGTGTGATCCTTCCTGCATCCCCACCACGCTGCCCCAAGGCCTCCTCAGATGTGGGGGCGCATCTAAGGTGGTTCTGGATGGACACCACGGCCCATGGCTGGACCTCCAAGCACGTGAGTGATGGTGTGATCTTTCCTGCATCCCCATCGTGCTGCCCCCGAGCTCCTCACCTGAGCTGCTCATGTGTGCAGAGGTGAAGCCGCTGAGCGTGTTGCGCCCGCTGGCATCAGCGTAGTGCGGCATGGAGTTGATCACAGCCTGGAGATACTTCTCCTGCTCCAAACTGGTGGAATCGGTCTGCGAGGGACCTAGAGGAGAGCCAAGAGCATCATGGCTCCACCACCAGCACAAGAGCCCAGGAGGGGTCTGCTCCACCTCACAGGGGTGGAGGGGACACGCACCTGCGGTGGGAGCGTTCTGGGACTTGAAGAGGCCCACGACGCCCTTGCCATGCAGCCCCCCCGAGCGCAGCAGCACAGCCTTGGTGCGGGAGTTGCGCCAACACACGACGGGGAAGCGGTTCTGGCGGTAACAGCGGGAGATGCGCTGGATCGTGTTGTCCTGGATGCTCTGTGGGACGATGAGCAGCCCAGGGTAGCTACGGGAGAGAGAAGAGGTTCTGCAGAGCCTGGTGGGACCCAACACCAGCCCTCCCACTGCCCACACAAACCATGGAACCATGGGATCATTTCGTTGGCTGGAAAAGACCTTGGAGATCATTGAGTCCAGCCGTGCCTGTCCATGACTGAATCAGATCCCTGAGAGAATCATGGAACGCTTTGGGTGGGAAGGGACCTCAACGCCCATCCAGTTCCAACCCAGGACACCTCTCACTGCATCAGGGGGCTCCAAGCCCCATCCAGCCTGGCCTTCAACACCTCCAGGGATGGGGCAGCCACCACTGCTCTGGGCAACCTGGGCCAGGGCCTCAACACCCTCAGCCTCAAGAATTTCTTCCTAATGTCCAATCTAAAACTCCCCCCTTCCAGTTTAAAGCCGTTCCCTCTCGTCCTGTCACTACAAGTCCTTGAGAAAGGCCCCTCCCCAGCTTTCCTGCAGCCCCTTCAGGTACTGGGAGGTCACTATGAGGTCTCCCCAGAGCGTTCATCTGGAACAGCTCCCCACGGCACCACGCCTGACAAGATTCCAGCAGCCTTTGGCCAAGGCCCTCAGCCCCCTGGGGTGAATGTTGGGGTGTCCTGTGCAGGGACAGGAGTTGGACTCGATGGTCCTGGTGGGTCCCTTTCAACTCAGAGCATTCTGTGATTCTATGATTCTAAGTTCTACTTGAATTTTGAAGACCTCCAGGGATGGCGACCAGACCTCTGAGATCATCAAGTCCAACCATCCCTGCCCACTGCTAAACCAGATCCCTGAGCACCTCATCTGCCCGGCTTTTAAACTCCTCCAGGGATGGGGACTCCACCACCTCCCTGGGAGCCTCTGCCAGGGCCTGAGAACCCTTTCCGTGAAGACATTTTTCCTGATGTCCCATCTGAACCTGCCCTGGGGCAACTTGAGGCCATTTCCTCTCCTCCCGTCTCCTGTCCCTTGGGAGAAGAGACCAACACCCACCACACCACAACCTCCTTTCAGGCAGCTGTAGACAGTGATGAGGTCTCCCCTCAGCCTCCTCTTCTCCAGGATAAACACCCCCAGGTCCTTCAGCCACTCCCACAACCCCTGTTCTCCAAAACCTTTCCTAGCTCTGTTCCCTTCTCTGGACAAACTCCAGCCCCTCAAAGTCCTTCTTGGAGTGAGGGGCCCGAAACTGAACCCAGGATTCGAGGTGTGGCCTCCCCAGTGCCAAGTGCAGGGAGACGATCCCTTCCCTGCCCTCGCTGTCCCCTCCTGTCCCCGCAGCCGCCACTTCACAGCCCCATTGACGCTCACCTCCGGCAAATCGCGTACATGCGGTTGACAGTGGAGATGCGGAAGGGCTCATTCTTGGAGCGGGTGAGGCTGCTGCTGAGGGTGCCCAACCCCATGCGTTGGTAGTCGCGGCAGCACGCTCGCTCCACCAAGTGGTTGATGGTCATCTTGTCGGAAGGTCTGATGGTGGTGGTGGGGGTCAAAGTGCTTCTGTCCATCTCCTCAGACACTGCGGAGATAAAGAGGAGTCTGGGTTTGCCCTCAGCATAGACACAACCTCCCATGGGCAGCCGGAGGGTATGGTTGGGCTGGAGGCATCTCCCAAGGGAGATGGTGGAGGAGATGGCCGGGCTGGAGGCATCTCCCAAGGGAGATGGTGGAGGAGATGGCCTGGCTAGAGGCACCTCCCAAGGGAGCAGATGCAGGAGGTGGGTTCCTGATGCGTTCCCTAATGCCAGAACTGAAGGACAACAAGGGATCTCAAAGGCTTCTCTCCTGGCCCTGAATGCAGCTGGTGGGTTTGGCAAGGCACTAAAGGACAGAGAGCAGATGTTGGTAATGTTTGGGGCAGAGCTCGAGCTGAAAAGGCCTTCAAAGTGGGGAGTGAAGAGGAGTAGAATCCAAAATTTCTTGGTGAACAGAAGATTCAAATCCAGCCCCATCCACACGGATGGCCCAGGTGAAGCTGGAGGGACAGGTCCCGTAGACACCTCACTGAAACCCTAAATCCCAACACCACCACTTCTCCAAAAGACCTTCCCACCTGGGAAGGTTGTGACCTTCAACGTGGAGGCCTCCTGTCCCTTCCCATCCTTTCTTACTCCTAAACCAGTTGAGACCTTCTGTTCAGCCTGGAGAAGAGGAGACTGAGGGGGGATCTCAGAGCTGCTTCCTCACCAGGGGACGAGGAGGGACAGGCGCTGAGCTCTTCTCTCTGGTGACCAATGCCAGGACCCCAGGGAATGGCAGGAAGATGCCAGGGGAGGGTTAGGTTGGACCTGAGGAGAAGGTTCTTCCCCCAGAGGGTGGTGGAGCACTGGAACAGCTCCCTCGGCAAGCAGTCCCAGCCTGACAAGATTCCAGCTGCCTTTGGCCAAGGCCCTCAGCCCCAAGGGGTGAATGTTGGGGTGTCCTGTGCAGGGACAGGAGTTGGACTCGATGGTCCTTGTGAGTCCCTTCCAACCAAGATCACTCTGTGACTCCATGTCCAACCAAACCCAACCCAACTCGCTGCAGCTCCGATCTGTGCTCTGAGGAGCTGAGGCTGCAGCCCAAAGCGCTCCCTCTGCTCCTCGGGGCTTGTGGGGAATGGGAAGCATGTTGAGCTGTTGACTGGCCACCACCAGCAGATGACAGCTGGTGGAACTGGGAGAACTGGTAGCGGCACCCAAGGTAGCCACCCTGCACCAGGGAAGCTCCTACACTTGCTGCCCTGAACGAGACTTCTCCCAGCTCCTGCACCAGGGGAGCTCTGACACCTCCTGCCCTGGCTGAGACTTCTTCCAGATGGAAGATGCTCCTGCACCAGGGAATTCCCTACATCTGCTGCCCTCGCCAAGACTTTGCTCATTTGGAAGATGCTCCTGCACCAGGGAATCTCCTACACCTCCTGCACCAGGGCAGCCAAGACCTCTCCCAGTTGGAAGATGCTCCTGCTCCAGCAAACGCCCTGTTCCCCACGTTATCCCATCCCTGCTAAGGGAGCTCCCAACCTGAGATCTCATCCTCGTTGTCCTCTGGGAAGTGCTGGCTGCTCCTCTGCTCCCACGTGGGTGGGGTGTATTTCTTTCGCGTCACATACTGGCGGCCGATTGTTTTCTTGGCATTTTTCACCAGGTTTTTGGAGAGCGTCCTGGAAAACCAGAGAGTAGGCTGAGGGCAGCTGGAACCACCTCCAGCACCTGCACGACTGCAACCCAGTGGGGTCAGAGACACCACCACAGCCCCATCAAGAGCAAAGCAGAGAGAGGAGCATCCCTCAAGACCAGCTGCACCGCAGGAGCAGAGGTGCTGTCACCATGGGAGGGAAGCTGTCACTGCCAGCTCTTCAGTTCCTCAGCTGTAGGAGGTCACTGAGGCACCAGCAGAGCCGACACTGCTCGCGTTTCCCCAGGGAGCTTGGATGGGGCAGCCCTTCCCAACCCAAGGTGACACCAGCCTTGTCCTGGGCTCTAACACCACGGTAGCTCCTTGAAGGATGTGGACTCCACAACTCATGGCAGGGAGCAGGGATTCCACCACATGGATTGCACCACCCTGGCCCGGACATGACTGCTTCTCCTGGAGCTTGTGGAAGGTGACCTGCGCAATGCCGGGTGAGGGACATGGACAGAGCAGACAGGCTTGGCCAAGCCCAAGGGGAAAGCTGGGAAGGGAGACCTTTCAGAACCCGCAGTGATGAAGCTGCATGGTCAGGACAGGCTCTGGAGGATGGAGTTCCAGAAGGCAGGAACTCAACACACAGGACCTCCCGCTTGTCATTGTCTTGGTGAGCCCTTGGGCTTCAAAGGGACAAATTAAAGAGAAGTGGGATTTGGTCTGTTCAGCTGGAGGAGACTGAGGGGGGACCTCAGAGCTGCTTCCTCACCAGGGGAGGAGGAGGAGCAGGCGCTGAGCTCTTCTCTCTGGTGCCCAATGCCAGGACCCCAGGGAATGGCAGGAAGATGCCAGGGGAGGGTTAGGTTGGACATGAGGAGAAGGTTCTTCCCCCAGAGGGTGGTGGAGCACTGGAACAGCTCCCCAGGGAAGCAGGCCCAGCCTGACAAGATTCCAGCAGCCTTTGGCCAAAGCCCTCAGGGAGACGGGGTGAATGTTGGGGTGTCCTGTGCAGGGCCAGGAGTTGGACTCGATGGTCCTGGTGGGTCCCTTCCAACCCAGTTCATTCTGTAATTCTAAGTTCCCAAATGGACTTGTGGGCTGGTGCCTGTGCCCAGAGCTGGGCCCGCAACTCTGGAGGTCTCAGGAGGTTCGTGGTAGACCCTCAACTCCTTCAGCATGGCCTGGTGTCACAGAGCACCAGGGTGACCAACCAACCGCCTCTGGAGGCTGCAGTGCTACCATGGTGAGAACATGCACCCACCACCTGCAGGTCAGACCAGAGCCTAGAGAAAAGGGTGTTCCCCGAACGACGCGTCCCAAGCGTGGGTTGCATGCAGAGAGGGTGAGAAGCAGCCCTGGGAGCAGTGAAGGCTGCAGCCTGAGCAGATGCCACCTCGCAAGCTCCCGCCCAGGGTGAAGGCATCTTACGTGGTTGAATGGCCAAGGTGCCCGAGGGACATGACCCCCACTGTCAGGCCCTGGAAGATATCGGTCACCTGCTGGGAGCTGAGTCACAAACACATGGGAGAGAAGCTTAGACTCCAGGGTGCACCAAGCACAGGCACAGCAGCAACCAGACCCCAGCGCCACGGCACCGTGTCACCCGGCCACTGAGAGCAGGACCAGGGCCTGGGCTCATGGAAGCACCACGCACAGAGCTTTGCTGCTGTCCCGCAGCATTCCCTGTCCTCCAGCAAAGCAGAGACTGCTCCCTCATGCCCATGGAACATCGCCCGAGAGATGCCTCCTCAGGCCTGGGCTGGACAACAGGGCAGGAGATGGCACAGGAGTAAAGCTGAGGGACCTGGCCAAGCTGGATCCATGGGCTGAGACCAACTGCAGAAAGTTCAACAAGTTTTGCACTTGGGTCACAACAACCCCGTGCAGCTTCAGGCTTGGGAGAGGAGCAGCTGGAAAGCTGCCTGGAGGAGAAGGACCTGGGGGTGCTGGTCAACAGTGGGTGAACACGAGCCAGCAGTGGCCCAGGTGGCCAAGAAGGCCACCAGCATCCTGGCCTGGATCAGCCATGGAGTAACAGCAGGAGCAGGGAAGGGATCGTCCCCCTGCGCTTGGTGCTGGAGAGGCCGCCCCTCAAATCCTGGGTTCAATTTTGGGCCCCTCACTCCAAGAAGGACCTTGAGGGGCTGGAGCACGTCCAGAGAAGGGAACAGAGCTGGGGAAGGGGCTGGAGGGATTGTGTGAGCGACTGAGGGACCTGGGGGGGGTTAGCCTGGAGAAGAGGAGGCTGAGGGGAGACCTCATCGCTGTCTACAGCTCCTGGAAAGGAGGTTTGAGCGAGGTTGGGGTTGGTCTCTTCTCCATGGTAGCCAGTGACAGGAGAATGGCCTCAAGATGCTCCAGGGGAGATTTAGGTTGGATATTGGGAGGAATTCCTTCACTGAAAGGGTTCTCAGGCCGTGGCAGAGGCTCCCAGGGTGGTGGTGGAGTGCCCATCCCTGGAGGGGTTTAAAAGATGAGTAGATGTTGTTCTTGGGGACATGGTCTGCTGGTGGACTTTGCAGGGCTGGATCAATGGTTGGACTTGATGATCTTAAAGGTCTTTTCCAACCCAAACCATTCTGTGATGCTGTAAACCCATTCCCAAAGTCATGTGGACAACCTGCGCAGGAGGGACCCTGATCTCCAGCTCCACAGGGGCAACCCCAGCATTTCCCGAGTGCTCAGCAGGGTGGGCAGGAGGAGGCAGAGGAGAAGCCTTGCGGTGCCTGGAAGGGTCAAGCGCATCCCACGTGCTCTCTTCCCCCCACCGGCACGGGTACCTGAGTGAGGGGTTCTTCTCCTTGGCCTTGGGCTGCATGGCCTGCTTGGGCGACTGCCCCACAGTGAAGGCGAAGGTGCCGCGCACGTGCTGGGGGTAGCGCAGCTTGTGCAGGTGCTTCCTGAAGATCTCGGCGCTGTCGGAAGCCACCTCCTCATCGAAGGCGATCTTGAGCAACTGCAGAGAGAGCAGAGAACCAGGCTGAAGGGTCAAAGAATCACAGAATCACCTGGTTGGAAAAGACCTCTTTTGAGGTCATCGAGTCCAACCATCCCTGTCCACTACTGAGCCATCCCTGAGCACCTCGTCTGCCCAACTTTTAAACCCCTCCAGGGATGGGGACTCCACCACCTCCCTGGGAGCCTCTGCCACGGCCTGAGAACCCTTTCAGTGAAGAAATTTTTCCTGATGTCCCATCTGAACCTGCCCTGGGGCAACTTGAGGCTGTTTCCTCTCATCCCATGTCCTGTCACTTGGGAGAAGAGACCAAGACCCACCTCACTACCACCTCCTTTCCAGGAGCTGCAGAGAGTGATGAGGTCTCCCCTCAGCCTCCTCTTCTCTAGACTAAACAGCCCCAGGTCCCTCAGCCGCTCCCACAACCCCTGTTCTCCAGACCCTTCCCCAGCTCCAGTCCCTTCTCCGGACGCACTCCAGCCCCTCCAGGTCCTTCTTGGAGTGAGGGTCCCAAAACTGACCCCAGGATTTGAGGTGCGGCCTCTCCAGCGCCGAGTGCAGCAGGACAATCCCTTCCCTGCTCCTGCTGCCACCCCTCGGCTGATTAAAGCCAGGATGCTGGTGGCCTTGACCACTTGGGCCACTGCTGGCTCGTGTTCAGCCACTCTCAACCAACACCCCCAGGTCCTTCTCCAGGCAGCTGCTCCTCTCCAAGCCTGGAGCTGCACAGGTTGTTGTGCAGGACTCGGCACTTGGCCTTGTTGAACCTCATCCCGTTGGTCTCAGCCCATGGATCCAGCCTGGCCAGGTCCCTCTGCAGATCCTTCCTTCCTTCAAGCAGATCAACTCTTCCACCCAGCTTGGTGTCACAGAATCATCAAATGGTTTGGGTTGGAAGGGACCTCAAAGCCCATCCAGTTCCAAGCCCCCTGCCACGGGCAGGGACACCTCCCAGCAGCCCAGGCTGCTCAAGACCCCATCCAGCCTGGCCCCAAACACCTCCAGGGAGGGAGGTGTCATCTGCAAACTTACTCAGGGTGCACTCAAACCCCATTGGTCATGGCGGGCTTGGAATTGCTGGGCCAAGGGACTGGGAAGGGCTCTTCCCACAGCACAGGGGTGTCAGATCCCAGTTGGGACCACAACGAGGATGGGCCAGGCTGGGAGGCTGCCCAGTTTGTCCCTCTGTGCTGGTTTCTCTGCCCCACGCTCCTTCCTCCTGGAGATGGCTCTGTACCCAGCACTGCTGCTCCTGTGCTGTCCCAGGGCCTGGTGGCTGTGGCTCTGAGCGCTCAAGATGGGCAGGAAGGAGCAGAGAGCACATTTTAGGTGTTCTCCTCCCAGCGTTGCTCCACCTCCACAAGCCTCTCAAAGAAACAAAACCTACTTGTGTTGGGTCATCTTGCCCTGCTGTTTCTCTTCCCTCAAATTCTGCTACAAATTTTGCAGAACCATTTCCCAGGGTGCCCTGTGGGGACATCTCTCACCTTCTCAGGGCTCCAGGAGCCATCAGAGCAGTTGGAAAGTATCCCCAAGGTAATGAGCAAGAAGTTGCTCCTGGAGCATGAGTGGAGCCCCTCTGCTCTGAGGCCAGGCTGGGAGAGTTGAGGTTGTTCAGCCTGGAGAAGAGAAGGCTCCAAGGAGACCTTAAAGCAGCCTCCCAGTACAGAAGGGGACTCTGGGAAAGCTGGGAAGGCATCTTGATCAGGGAGCACAGGGACAGGACGAGGGGAGTGGTTTTGAGCTGCAGGAGGGGAGACTGAGATGAGATCTTGGGGACAAATGTCCTCCTGTGGGGGTGGGGAGACCCTGGGCCAGGGTGCCCAGAGCAGTGGTGGCTGCCCCATCCCTGGAGGTGTTGAAGGCCAGGTTGGATGGGGCTTTGAGTCCCCTGACCCAGTGGGAGGTGTCCCTGCCCATGGCAGGGGTGGGACTGGATGGGCTCTGAGGTCCCTTCCAACCCAAACCATTCCATGGTTCCATGATTCTAACTTTCCATCAACCAGAATCCCCAGATCCTGTCCCTGAAGGTGTTCCAGGCCAGGTTGGATGGGGCTTGGAGACCCCTGATGCAGCGGGAGGTGTCCTTGCCCATGGCAGGGGGTGGAACTGGGTGGGCTTTGAGGTCCCTTCCAACCCAAACCATTTTATGAACCACAGCCTTCTCCTTCCTCCAGCTCTGTGCCCTTAGGGACCCCATCACCACCTCCAGAGGTTCTCTTTGGTGCCCTCAGGAAAACTACCACCAAAACACATTGGTCTGGGCAGTGAGGGCCTTGTCCCATGGGATGGTGCCCTGCAGGGTCCCACTGGCTGTGATGGTGCCAGGCAGGGGAGCAGCCCAGAGCCCCACACGGTCTCACCTGGAATGTGCACGAGCGCAGCTGCAAACCTTCCTGGATGAACTGATCCACCTGGGCTTGGATACTGATCTTCTTCTCTTTGGTCAACGAGGCGATGGGGAAGGACCGGATCACCACCTGCTCCCCCACTGGGCACAAGAATGCGAACAGATCAGCCACATCCCGCTGCCTCAGCCCCGCCAAGGCCAGACCACCTCAAACCACCCTTAGTTATCATCATCACAGAGCCCTTGTGGGACAAAGCAGCCAGAAACTGGCCAGATGTCCTACAGCCAGCCCATAGTGACTTGTAGATGATGAGAATGTGTAATTTATCATCTACCATAGGTGGAGAGCAAGAGCAACCACCTCCTTTGTGGTACCTTGAGCAAGTACCGAGCTGGTGGTGGCTGCAGCAGCCCCAGCACGGCAGAGTCGTCTTGTCATCCACCCAAGGTGGCCACCAGAGATCGTTCCAGAGCTGCTGGTCACCTCCTCCCACCCCTGGAGACAGAAGGTCAGAGCACACAAGCTCCTCACCCAGAGGGTCCGTGGGGGTGCCTTTGAAGATGATGCGGTACGTGGTGAGGAAGATGGCTCCTTCCGCAGGGAGAAGAGGCGGACCACCAATATTGCCTCCAGCCCCTTCTTCCCGTCCATCGGGCATGAGGTACACGCGGAGCCCCTCCATCACGCACTCCTCACCCACCAACAAGTTGGGGCGCAGCAGCTTTGGCTATGGGGATGGACAAAGAGAAGATCAGGCCGTGCAGACGTTAGAGCCCCACCCAGCACCAGGACCTTTCCCCCACCGCCGCACGCCGAGGTTGTACCTTCTGGATGGGAGGAAGCCTTTTGCTCTCCCGGTGCACAGCGTCCAGCGTCTCGATGTGCATCTGCACAATGTCTGTGGGCAAAGGCCAAGTCAGAGACCACAAGGCAAGTCCTGTCCTACACAGCACCCAGAAGGGCCAACCCGCCCGGTAGTTTCGCACGTGCCTTTATCCCTGCTCCTTCACCTCCTGCTTGACTTCTTTGTTCCTGCTCGATTTCTTTGTTCCTGTTCAACTCCATCACCCTCACTCGACTCCATCATCCCCACTCAACTCCTTCACCCCCGCTTGACTCCATTATCCACCCCTCAATTCCTTTGTCACCCACTCAACTCCTTCATTTTCCACTCAACTCCTTCATCCCCATTCAACTCTTTCATCCTCTGCTTGAATCCTATGTTCCTGCTCAACTCCTTCATCCCGTTCGACTCAATCATCTCCACTTGATTCCATCATCTGCACTCAACTCCATCACCTCAACTCCATCATCTCCTTTTGACTCCTTAATCCCTGCTCAACTCTGTCATCCTCACTCAACTCACCACCCATTCAACTTGTCACTCGCTCGACTCCGTCACCCCTGCTCAACTCCTTTGTCACCCACTCAACTCCTTCATTCTCCACTCAACTCCCTCACCCCCACTCAACTCTTTCATCCTCTGCTTGACTCTTTCATCCCTGCTCAACTCCACCGTCCCCCCTGAACCCCTTCATCCCTACTCAGTCCCTTCATCCCTGCTGAACCCCTTCATCCCCACTCAACTCCATCATCCACCACTCAACTCCACCATCCCCGCTCGACTCCTTCCTGCGTTCTCCTTGGCCTCCCCACCGCTCTTCTCAGAGCCTCCTCTCGAGCACACCCCGGGCTCATCTGGAAGGGTCCCCAGTGAGCTCACACGGCTGCCCAATCCCCAGTGTGGCTGCAAGGTGCGATACCAGGGATCATGACGTGCAGCCCCTTGAGGTGCTCGTTGGTGACTCCACTCTCCGTGCAGACTTTGTCCACAAAGCGGTTGATGAATCGCACCACGTAGTTGGCCACGTCGGAACTCTCTGCGTCCTCGAATCCACTTTCTGTGTCATAGCTCTCAGCCACGCTGCCAGCGATGCTGCCACAGAGGAGTGGAGAAGTTAGCCCAGAACTTCTTCCTGCTCTGCTGTGACCCATGCCAGGAAAAGCCCAGGGGAGTTTCCACTCTCCATATGAACACAGGAGAGCTTCCGCTTTCCACATGGACCCAGGAGAGCTTCCGTTCTCCAGTTGAAAACAGCAGAGCTTCCCTTCTCCACACAAACCCAGCAGAGCTTTCGCTCTCCATAAGATCTCGGGAGAATTTCCACTCTCCATATGAACCCAGCAGAGCTTCCACTCTCTACAAGAACAGCAGAGGTTCCAGTCTCCACATGCACCCAGGAGAGCTTCCCCTCTCCATATGAACCCAGGAGAGCTTCCACTCTCCATACGAACCCGGGAGAGCTTCCACTCTCCAAGCAAAACCCTCCTGGGTGCTACAACCTGCATCAATCCCAACGGCAGCCGAATGGTCCAGATGCCCCTGGTCCCACACCAAGGAGCTCCTGTCCCCAGTTCAGGTTGTTCTGCTGTCCCAGCATGGCCCAGCCACGCTTCCCAGCCTTGCTTACCTGTTAGTGACAAAGCTGTTGCTGACGCTCTCCAAGTCCCCCAGCCCTGAGCTGCGCAGCAGGCGGTTCTTGCTGGTGTCCAGAGGCAGCAGCAGGTAACTCATGCGGTTGGCATAGTGGATGGCCTGGCTGAAGACAGTGCTCTCCTCCTTCTGGATCAGCTCCTGCTGCTTCTCTCGGCTCATGGTGGGCCAGAGCCTCAACTGCTCTGATGCTATCTCCAAGGCAGACTTGGCTTCCTGTGGCCCCTCTGTGCTCTCCTGAAAGAGTTGGAGGGAGAGCTGGAGATTCAGCATCCTTACCAGCACATGGAAGGGGACACAGGCACCATCGTCACCTCCTCACCTCATCCGTGTGGTTCTCCTCATTGGTGTCCAGGTACAAGGCTCGGATGTGGTTCTGCACATCGCAGTAGAACATAGCCTCCCAGAACTGGATGTTGGTCCACACCACGTGCTCCTGCACACAGCTGTAGGCAAACTGCGTGATGCCCGGGCTCAGTTTCTGAGGGAGAAGAAAGTGGAAGAGATTCTTACAACCGTGGCCTTTGTGCCAAGCCCTCCTCTCCAGGTCATCCCTCCTCTGCCCTTGGGTGGCCAGGAGGTGGCTTGAATCATGGCTCCTCCAAGCGTTCCTCGCAATCCTTTCTTGGTGTTATGGTTTGAGTTCAATTTGAGTGGGGTTTCCTGACTCTGGCTCTGCCTTGGTCTGAAGTAAGGAATGACCACAGCAGCGCCAGCCGGGCCGGGGAGGGGTCTGTCCTGCTCTGCTCTGCACTGGGGAGGCCCCACCTCGAGCACTGGGGGCAGATTTGGGCAGCACAGGATAAAAAGGCCGTCAAAGTCCTGGAGAGTGTCCAGAGGAGGCCACAAAGCTGGGGAAGGGTCTGGAGGAGAAATCGTCGGAGGAGAGGCTGAAGTCCCTGGGTCTGTTCAGCTGGAAGAGACTGAGGGGGGAACCTCAGAGCTGCTTCCTCACCAGGGGAGGAGGAGGAGCAGGCACTGAGCTCTTCTCTCTGGTGCCCAATGCCAGGACCCCAGGGAATGGCAGGAAGATGCCAGGGGAGGGTTAGGTTGGACCTGAGGAGAAAGTTCTTCCCCCAGAGGGTGGTGGAGCACTGGAACAGCTCCCCAGGGAAGCAGTCCCAGCCTGACAAGATTCCAGCAGCCTTTGGCCAAGGCCCTCAGGGAGATGGGGTGAATGTTGGGGTGTCCTGGGCAGGGCCAGGAGTTGGACTCAATTGTCCTGTTGGGTCCCTTCAAACTCAGAACATTTTGTGATTCTATGAACTTCATTTTCTGAAAGCCAACTGCATATTTCTCAGCCAGCTTCTCTCTAGCAGTGATAACGTGGAACTTTGGGATAAACAAGGGCCAAGGTTTATCCTTATTCCTCTCGTAACCAAGGCCATCCTCGAGCTGGTAAAGAAGTCCACATCTGCAGGAAGGGGTGGACAGGGCAGGTGACCCCAAACTGACCAACAGAGGATTCCATCCCATGGACATTGTATTTGGTATAAAACTGAGAGATCACGAGGGTCTCGCTCTCTTCTGCGATGGTTGATGTCCAGTGAGGACTTCGTTTGTCTGATCGCTCCTGATTCTGGATCAATGCATTTCTGAACCCAGTTCCTCAGTCCAGCTCCCTCCTGGCCATGGTTCCGTTCCCTCGCGTCTGCTCTACAGCACGTGTGGTGATGTACGGTCATCGACGGGTGGGGGCGCCATCTCAGATATTTCATAGAATCATAGAATCGTCTGGTTGGGAAACACCTTTGAGATCATCGAGTCCAACCGTCCCTGTCCACTGCTAAACCATCCCTGACAAACTGACCGTAGCATGTACAATGTTTGTACGTATTTCATTAGTGTCCAACTTGCAGGTGACACCAAGCTGGGTGGGGCAGTGGTCACACCAGAAGGACGGGATGGGATCCAGAAGGACCTTGACAAGCTGGAAAAGTGGGGCTGAGTGACCTCATGAGGTTCAACAAGGCTAAGGGCAAGGTCCTACACTTTGGCCAACAGCTGGAAGCTACCAAACAGGACCCTCCCCTCCCAGAAGGATCAGGAGGACAATCTGCCCTCAGCCTGGATCTGCAAGGGGATCGAGACGCAGCAGGGACTCACTCGGCAAAAAGCAGTGACCAGCGGCAGGAGGGCAGCTGCAATCCCATGCTCATCCATGGCAGTGCAGTCCTGCGGAAGAGAACAGAGGTCACTCGATGGTGTTACCAAAGAAAAAAAACCAGAGTGCACTCAGCATCAAAGCCCAAACTCTTGGATACTCTGTGAAATCAAGTTCTACTTCACTTATTAAAACAAGAAAGGTGACAAATCATTATTAGTAATTAACAACAAGCAAAAATAATGGCTTTAAAGACAATGCAACTAATTATTACTACAAGAGAATACGTGTAGTAATTAAGAAAGATACATCATCATCATCGTCATCGTCATCATCACCATCATCTAGATCAGATCTGAAGAGCTTTCGCATTTAGCAACTGGAAATTAAGGAAGATATTTCTCCAACTGCCCCATCATCATCATCACCCAAATGAGATCTGAAAAGCCTTCCCTTTTGGCAACTGGGATTTAAGAAAGATACATTGCCGACTGTGAACATCATGAGATCCAACAATGCCAAGGGCAAGGTCCTGCACCTGGGTAAAGGCAACCCCCGGTATCAATAAAGGATGGGGGACGATGGGATTGGGAGCAGCCCTGAGGAGAAGGACTTGAGGTGCTGGGGGAGGAGAAGCTCAACGTGAGCCGGCAACGTGCGCTCCCAGCCCAGAAACCCCCCATGTGCTGGGCTGCACCCAAAGCAGTGGGAGCAGCAGGGGAGGGAGGGGATTCTGCCCCTCTGTTCCGCTCTGGGGAGACCCCACCTGCAGCCCTGGGTCCAGTTCTGGGGTCTTCAACAGAAGAAGGAGATGGAGCTGTTGGAAGGTGTTTACTGTGAGGGTGAGGAGGCCCTGGCCCAGGTTGCCCAGAGCAGTGGTGGCTGCCCCATCCCTGGAGGTGTTCAAGGCCAGGCTGGATGGGGCTTGGAGCCCCCTGATCCACTGGGAGGTGTCCCTGCCCATGGATGGGCTTGGAGGTCCCTCCCAACCCAACCTATTCCATGGTTCTATTAGTCAGACCCCATCACTTCAAGGATTCATTGCCAGAAGCCCAGACCTACTCCGATCCCTGTTTCCCACACACTGGTCTTCCCAGTCCTCTCCTACCTGCAGGCAGCAGTTCATCATGCGGATTATGAAATCGAACTGCTGGTGATCCAACACCGCCCGGTTCTGCTGAACGTGGAGGTTCAGCTCCTGGGTCAGGCAGTGCCGGGCGGCTCGGCCCTTCATGGCTCGTAGAACTGCGGGGAACAGCTGTGTAGGAAAGGAGAAGTCATGAAGTGGAAAGGTGAAGCCCAAGGGAGCTCTGGTCAAATGGTGAGGGAACTCCAGCAAGAATGTGGAAGAGGGGCTCATTCTTCTAACCAGGTTGGATGGGCTCTTGAGCCCCCTGATCCAGTGGGAAGTGTCCCTGCCCATGGGAGAGGGGTTGCACTGGATGGGCTTTGAGGTCTCTTCCAACCCAAACCATTCCATGGTTCCATGATTCTCACTTGCTGTCGATCATAACCCCCAGATCCCATCCCTGGAGGTGTTCGAGGCCAGGTTGGATGGGGCCTGGAGACCCCTGATCCAGTGGGAGGTGTCCCTGCCCATGGCAAGGGGGTTGGGATTGGATTGGCTTGGAGGTCCCTTCCAACCCCAACCATTCCATGGTTTTATGTTTGCTGACAAGGAGGTGTTTTCAGCTCACGCATATGCGGAGAAGAACCAGAGCAAAGGAGGAAGGAGGTTTCAGATTGGACATCAGGAGAAATTTCTTCATCCAAAGAGTTATCAGGGCGTAGAAGAGGTTGCCCAGGGAGGTGGTGAAGTCCCCATCCCTGGAGGGGTTTAGAAGCCAGGCAGATGAGGTGCTCAGGGATCGGGTTCAGTTGTGGACAGGGATAGTTGGACTTAATAAAGGTCTTTTCCAACCAAGTGATTCTATGAAAGCCCCACCCTAGGGCAGCTGGAGCCCAGCCCTGGGGAGATCCCAGTGACCTCCACAGGACAGACCATAAGGGACACTGGCAGATGCAGAACTAGGCTGAAGCTTTAGGGTGAGCAAGCCCAGGACCACAACAAGGAGGAATAACACTGAGAGACCATGGGAACATGTGGGAACAGAGCTGGTCAGAAGAGACCTGGACACAGCCTGGGATTGTCCTGTCCAGCTTGCCAGGGAGGGGAGGCAGAGCAAAGCCCCTCTCCACCCCTCAGCCACCGGTCCCCAAGAGCCACTCTCACCTTTTTGGCTTCTAACATCTTGTTCTCGAAGACATAGGAGATGCAGTTCCTGACCACCTCCAGGCGACGGGCGCTGTTGGCCAAGGCGTTGCCGTTGCGCTCCATGATGGCAGCTGGGGAGAGAAACACCTGTTCCCTCCAGCACCTCGAATCCTGGGGTCAGTTTTGGGCCCCTCACTCCAAGAAGGACCTTGAGGGACTGGAGCGTGGCTGGAGAAGGGAATGGAGCTGGGGAAGAGGCTGGAGAACAGGGGCTCTGGGAGCGGCTGAGGGACGTGGGGGGGTTAGTCTGGAGAAGAGGAGGCTGAGGGGCAACCACAACTCCCTGAAAGGAGGCTGTGATGAGATGGGTGTTGGTCTATTCTCTCAAGTGACAGGAGATGGAACGAGAGGAAATGGCCTCAAGTTGTGCCAGGGCAGGTTCAGATTGGATATTGGGAAATCCTAATATTGGGAACAGCAGGAAGATGCCAGGGGAGGGTTAGGTTGGACCTGAGGAGAAGGTTCTGCCCCCAGAGGGTGGTGGAGCACTGGAACAGCTCCCCAGGGAAGCAGGCCCAGCCTGACAAGATTCCAGCAGCCTTTGGCCAAGGCCCTCAGGGAGACGGGGTGAATGTTGGGGTGTCCTGTGCAGGGTCAGGAGTTGGACTCGATGGTCCTTGTGGGTCCCTTCCAATTCTGGGCATTCTGTCATTCGAAGAAAAAACGTGGCCATGGGACTTCGGGACATGGTTTGGTTGGCACGGTGGGGTTGGGCTGATGATTGAACTGGATGTGCCTGGAGGTCTTTGCCAACCTTAATGATTCCATGATTCTATGATACTTTGATCAGGGCAAGGTTTTCAACCCTGGGTGGGCAGAGATGGGTGCCCCTGGTCCACCTGGGTCAAGCTCCAGGGTCCAAGAGCTCATGCTGGAAGAACACTATGCTCTTCAGCCGCCCCCTCTCGCTGGCTGATTTACTCTAGGGAGCTCAAAGCACCCTGAGGGGCAGAAGCAAACAGGGACAGCTGAACATGAGCCAGCAGTGGCCCAGGTGGCCAAGAAGGCCACCAGCATCCTGGCTTGGCTCAGCCATGGGGTGGCAGCAGGAGCAGGGAAGGGATCGTCCCCCTGCACTCAGCGCTGGGGAGGCCACACCTCGAATCCTGGGTTCAGTTTTGGGCCCCTCACTCCAAGAAGGACCTTGAGGGGTTGGAGCGCGTCTGGAGAAGGGACCGGAGCTGGGGAAGGGTCTGGAGAACAGGGGTTGTGGGGGCGGCTGAGGGACCTGGGGTTGTTTATCCTGGAGAAGAGGAGGCTGAGGGGAGACCTCATCGCTCTCTGCAAAGAGAGCCTCTGGAAAGGAGGTTGGGGCCAGGTCGGTGTTGATCTCTTCTCCTAAGGAATAAGGGATGGGATGAGAGGAAATGGCCTCAAGTTGCCCCAGGGCAGGTTCAGATTGGACATCAGGAAAAATGTCTTCATGGAAAGGGTTCTTGGGTCCTGGCAGAGGCTCCCAGGGAGGTGGTGGAGTCCCCATCCCTGGAGAGGTTAAAAAGATGGGCAGGTGAGGTGCTCAGGGACAGGTCCACCACACTTACGCACCAATGGGGGGTCCTGATGGCACCATGCATTTCTTCTCCGCCTTCACTGCAGGAGGTGCCGTCTGCAGCTTGGCGGTGGCCTGGTCGATGATCCACTGCACCGTCCCCTCGTCCAAACGGGGAAAAGGCTTCTGGTGGAGGCGGAGGTGACAGCCTTCCGTCGGCTTCTGCACCTTGTGCATGGTCACCGCCGGGTATGGGTTCTCCTGGAACACCACAGACAGTTGCTTCTGAGGTGTGCAGACACCACATGTCCCCTCCCAGGGCAGGACCCCCAATCAAGGACTCCATCAGCCACCACCTCTGCTCCCCTGAGGCCAAACATTCTCCCAGCTGGTATCTACAACCCTTGGAACCATGAAGGTCCTCTGTGCTCCCAGGAGCCACAGGGACAGCTTGCTTTTTCCTGAACACAGCAGCCACCAAAGCCTCGTGCACGAGCTCCATCTGAGATGGCTGAGGACTCCTCAGGTGCTGCTCTGCTTCCAGAAGACCTTTGCTGGTCCACCCTGGATCACACCCCAAGCACAGCAGCAGCTCCAGAGCAGTGCCTGATGCCCACACCACCTCAATCCGAGCAATCCCACTCCTGGGAGTGGCTCACGCCAGGCAAGAAACGTCTGGGTCCATCAGGAGGTGCCCTGAACTGGACAGCGTGGGGTGAGATGGGATCGCACACCACGAGCAGGTTCCAGCAAGAGCTTAGGGAAGGAGAACAGATGGATGGGGGCTCCAGCCAGGTTCTCCTGTTCCCCCCCAGCCCAGCTTCCCCCTCTCGTGCTTTGGGACTCACGTTTTTGTAAAGCTTCTCTGCCAGCTCCTTGATGTGCCGCAGGATCTTCTGCTTGTTCCCCTCTTCGGCACGCATGCGCTTCACTTCATAAGCCACAAGCTGGGAGAAGAAGAGATGGATGAGAGGAGCAGCAGGATCTGAGCATCCTTCCCATCCTCCAGCTCCATCCCCATGTGTGACACTGCAGCCGCTGTCATGGCAGAGCCTGGAGGGGCCGGAGGAGCTGAGCGGATGCGCAGGGTGGCCGAGAATCATTGAATGGTTTGGGTTGGAAGGGACCTCAAACTCTTATAGTGCCACCCCCTGCCATGGGCAGGGACACCTCCCACTGCACCTGGGGGCTCCAAGCCCCATCCAACCTCTTTCTCTGTTTCTTTCATGGACCTTGAGGGTTCGGGCTCACCCTCACAGGGAGGTTTGAAGGGGCAAAGCTCAGCCTTGAAGGGTTTGTACCACCTCGTTGGTGGCCTCTGGGATTCATTTTATGCTGAGCCCATTGCCTTGATTGCACGGAATCATGGAAGGGGCTGGGTTGGAAGGGAGCGTTCTCTTCTCCAGTCTGGACAACCCCAGCATTCCCAGCCTGTCCTCATAGCAGAGGGGCTCCAGCCCCTGGATCATCTCCATGGCCTCCTCTGGACCCGCTCCAACAGCTCCATCTCCTTCTTCTGTTGGGGATTGAGAGGATGCTGTTCCCAAGTTTCTGCTTACCTCATCGAAGAGGTCGATGGAGCGGTACGGGGCGCCCCGCTCGGTCACGAAGCCAGCGAAGGCCATGCCCTCCAGCACCTTGGTGAGGAAGTCATCCTCAGTCAGCCCCCTCTGGCCAAGGAAGGCTGCCTGGAAGAGGAGAGAGCAGAGCAAGCAGCATCAGCACCGATGTCCAGGCATCGGCCACCCTGGCTGATGTGGGTTGGACATGAGAAGGTTCTTCCCCAGAGGGTGGTGGAGCACTGGAACAGCTCCCCAGGGAAGCAGTCCCAGCCTGACAAGATTCCAGCAGCCTTTGGCCAAGGCCCTCAGGGAGACGGGGTGAATGTTGGGGTGTCCTGTGCAGGGCCAGGAGTTGGACTCGATGGTCCTGGTGGGTCCCTTCCAACTCAGGTCATTCCATGATTCTATGATGTCAGTCCCGCAGCGAAGGACAGGCGCCAGTGCGGCACTGGGACCACACGGTTCCCTTCCGATCCCCTGTAGGTGCAGCAATGGAATTTGCAAAGGAACCTGGCCTGTGGCAGGGACATATGGGAAGCAGGATACGCTTGGTGGCAAGCGAGGAGCACCAGCATCTGCCCCAGCGCAGATGATGGACCTCATGTCAAACAATGCTTGTTCACAGAAGCCCAGCACGGTGAGGTTGGAAAGGCCCTCTGGAGGTCACAGAACCTCCAGGGATGGTGAGGTAGGAGGGTCATAGGAACAAGGAACCATGGAATGGTTTGGGTTGGGAGGGATGTCAAAGCCCATGCAGTCCCACCCCCTGCCATGGGCAGGGACACCTCCCACTACATCGGGGGCTCCAAGCCCCATCCAACCTGGCCTTCAACACCTCCAGGGATGGGGCAGCCACCACTGCTCTGGGCAACCTGGGCCAGGGCCTCCCCACCCTCAATATCAAGAATTTCTTCCTGATGTCCAATCTAAATCTCCCCCTTCCAATTTAAAGTCGTTCCCCCTCGTCCTGTCACTCCAGGCCCTTGGAAAAAGCCCCTCCCCAGCTTTCCTGGAGCCCCTTTCAGTACTGGGAGGCTGCTCTAAGGTCTCCTTGGGGCCTTCTCTTCTCCAGGCTGAACAACCCCAACTCTCCCAGCCTGGCCTCAGAGCAGAGGGGATCCAGCCCTTGGATCATCTCCGTGGCCTCCTCTGGACCCGCTCCAACAGCTCCATCTCCTTCTTCTGTTGGGGACTCCAGAACTGGACCCGGGGCTGCAGGTGGGGTCTCCCCAGAGCGGAGCAGAGGGGCAGAATCCCCTCCCTCCCCTGCTGCTCCCACTGCTTTGGGTGCAGCCCAGCACACGGGGGGTTTCTGGGCTGGGAGCACACGTTGCCGGGTCACGTCGAGCTTCTCTTCCCCCAGCACTCCAAGTCCTTCTCCTCAGGGCTGCTCCCAATCACTACTGATACCGGGAGCTGCCCTTACCCAGGCGCAGGACTTTGCCCTTGGCCCTGTTGAACCTCATGATGTTCCCACAGCCCCACTTCTCCAGCCTGGCCAGGTCCCTCCTGGAAATGCGCTCCTTCCTCTCCCCTCGTACCGTTTCCATCACGTCATTCCCACCAGCAGCTTTTTCCTGCTGGGAGCTGTCTCCTGTGCTCAGCCCGGATCCAGGCTGGAAGACCCAGCTGGCTGGAGGTTTCTGGAGCTCCTCCAGGCGTCTGCACATGCCTCACCTTGTGGAATCGGATCACGGGCTCAGGATGGATGCGGATGATGTGCAGACACCAGCGATAGCCCTGAAGCAGCTGCGCAAACAAGCGGAGGAAGACAGCGCGGATCTCCTTATCCTGCAAATACGGGAAGGACAGCGTGGTCACAGCGTGGTCAGGCAGAGGGTGGGTCAGGATTTCACCCCCAGGGATCAAACCATGTGTCAGAGTCAGCGTCTGCTGAGCAGGGCAGGAAACCTGGCAGAGATTCCAGGGGAAAGGACACATCGGCCTTGATTCACAGCACTGCCTCCCCCGTACAGCATCCCTCAGGCTGGAAAAGAGACTTCTCCTGGCCCTTGGGATTTGCTGAGGTGCCCAAACGCTCGGTGTCACCTCCAGCCTCTGCTCCAGCAGCAAAGCCCCTGCTCATGGGCTACCAAAACGGTGCTGCTGGCTTCCAGGTCACGGCTTGGATCTGTGGCTTCGGTGTCCTGGCAGAAACGTGCCGGGCCTCTACCTCAGCAACACAGAGACGGAAAGAGGGCTGAAATCACAGCCAAGAAAAGAGGCGAGGGTTCCCCTCCCTCCTTGCTTCACTCACCTGCATTTTCAGAGAAGAAGCAGAAATTGTGGAAGGGGGAAACGCGAGATCTGCCACTTCCAGCTCCGGGTCCAAAACCTGCACAGAGAAAGCACAAAGCACGCTCAGTTCCCAAGGGAATCTCTGCCTTCACAGCTGGAAAGAGCAAAGCAGCTTCCCCAAGAGATCCAACTGCACCCATGGAAAAAGACCGAGGGGCCTGGAAAGGAAACTACAGGGCCTGGAACCACCAGGGACCAGAAAGAGAATCATAGAAGCACGGAATCATTATGGAAAGATCTCTAAGTTCTTCCAGTCCAACCATCAGCCCAACCCCACCAGCCTGGCCAGGTCCCTCTGCAAACCCTTCCTGCTCTCCATCCATGGATCCATCCTGGCCAGGTCCCTCTGCAGACCCTTTCTGCCCCCCAGCCCATGGATCCATCCTGGCCAGGTCTCTCTGCAGACCCTTTCTGCCCCCCAGCCCATGGATCCATCCTGGCCAGGTCTCTCTGCAGACCCTTCCTGACCCCCAGCCCATGGATCCATCCTGGCCAGGTCCCTCTGCAGACCCTTCCTGCCCCCCAGCCCATGGATCCAGCCTGGCCAGGTCCCTCTGCAGACCCTTCCTGCCCCCCAGCCCATGGATCCAGCTTGGCCAGGTCCCTCTGCAGACCCTTCCTGCCCCCCAGCCCATGGATCCAGCCTGGCCAGGTCCCTCTGCAGAGCCCAGAGCAGGGGCGAAGCAGGAGCTGCTCTGGCTCTGCTGGAGCCGTGAGTTTTGGGAGGGCTGGGGCAGAAGGAGCCCTCCCTGCTCCCCCCGGCTGCAGCCTTGGAGCAGAAGCTGAGTTGCGCAGCATTTGTTCAGAATGGCCGGGGGGCTCTGGGAACACGTGAGGAGCCAGCGAAGCTTCAGGGCTGCAGCTGCTTCCTCCCCACGGGCTGTGAGCCAGCTGCCTGATTCCCAGATACCTCTGGCATGAGATCCCTGCTCCAGCACCTCTACCACCATCCGGTCAGGAAAGGTCTCCTGGGATGTGGCCAGCAGGTCCCCAAGATCATGGAATCACAGGATGGTTTGGATCGGAAGGGACCTCAAAGCCCATCCAGTTCCACCCCCTACCACGGGCAGGGACACCTCCCACTGCATCAGGGGGCTCCAAGCCCCATCCAACCTGGCCTTCAACACCTCCAGGGATGGGGCAGCCACAGCTTCCCTGGGCAACCTGGGCCAGGGCTTCCCTAGCCTCTGCATCAAGAATTTCTTCCTAATGTCTAATCTAAATCTTCCCCTTTCCAGTTTAAAGCCGTTCCCCCTCATCCTGTCACTCCCAGCCCTGGAAAAAGCTCCTTCCAGCTTTCCTGGAGCCTCTTCAGGTACTGGGAGGCAGCTATGAGGTCCTCCTGGAGCATGCCTTCTCCAGGCTAGACAACCCCAACCCTCCCAGCCTGGCCTCAGAGCAGAGGGGCTCCAACCCTTGGATCATCTCCACGGCCTCCTCTGGACCCGTTCGAACACTTCCATCTCCTTCTTCTGTTGAGGACTCTCAGAGAGGTCCCTGGGGCTCCCTTCCCAGCTCCCCTTGGCCATGTGAGTCATTCCCAAGGTGCTGGCAGCCTGCAGAGGGTGCAGAGGCTGTTCCACTCACCATGGAGAGGGCCTCCCGCGTCTGCTGGAGCAGGGGTTCGGGGAGCAGGGAGATGTGGACACACTCAGGGACATTCACTGTTCCACCATCCAGGTCTGCGATAACGACGTCCAGCTGGAAGCACAAGGACAAGTATGAGACAAGGCTGGGCTTTCTGACCCTCTCCCACCACCTCCCACTGGACATGGAGAGCGATCAAAGTGCCAAGCCCAGCTCAGAAGAGGAAGATTCAGGAATGAAATCTGTCTTCTCTCCAACTTCCATGAGAATTCAAGTCCTCAGGAGTAATTTTTCCTGATCCTCTGCCACCAAAACCCATATTTGCCAAGCCGTGATGGAAACCCATCACTTCCTACAACAAGGTGACCAGGGAAGGACAACCTGGCATGGGGAGAACAACCTGGCAGAAGAAGGACACAGCTTTATCCCCTACAGCTCTGGGTGGAGCACAGATGAGGCTCTGGCTCAGGGAATCTCTACCTTCCCAGCTGGACAAAGCAGAGCAGCCTCTCCCCTGAGACCCGAGGTTCTCAGCTCCTTGTCAGCCTGGGGGAGGTGTCACACATTGAGCCCAGACCAACACCAAGGTCCCCAACCAGAGCGTCACACTGCTGTCCGATCTGCAGGCTGCAGGGGAGCTCGATCTAGACTCACAGAATCATAAAATCCTGCATTGGGTTGGGTTGGAAGGGACCTCAAACCCTTCCACTGCCACCCGCTGCCGTAGGCAGGGACCCCTCCCACTGCATCAGGGAGCTCCAAGCCCCATCCAGCCTGGCCTTGAACACCTCCAGGGATGGAGCAGCCACCACTGCTCTGGGCAACCTGGGCCAGGGCCTCCCCATCCTCACAGCAAAACCTTTCTCCACAAGATCTCATCTCAATCTCCCCTCCTGCAGCTTCAAACTGTTCCCCTCGTCCCATTTCTGCACTCCCTGATCAAGAGGCCCTCCCCAGTTTTGATTTAATTCCCTTTCTGATCCGCAGCCTCAAGAGCCAGCCCAGCCTTTTGGCACTGCCAGCCCTGTTTCAAACCCAAGCCCTTGGTTATCCCTCATTGCTGGGTGCCCTCAGCCCCTCGGCCTGCACAGCACGCTTGGATCGCGGTCGGAGCACCCAGAGCCTGTGCCAGCTGCATGCTCAGCCTGCTTCCCTGGGCACCCTCAAGGCAGCATCTGCTTCTGTCCCAGCCTACTAGCACATCGTCAATTGTCCCTTGAAGCAACCCTGCTCCTGGCATAAGGGCAGAGGGACTCTCACCAGCTCCTGCGTCTCTGACTGGAAGATGGAGTGGACTCCAATGATGAAGGGTGTTGGTGTGCTCAGGACCTCAAGAAGCTGCGCAGGCAGGATGGGCACGTAGGTGAAACTGCAACGAGAAAGAGCAGTACTGCAGCCAGGCATGGATCACAGAACCATAGAATGCCTTGAGTTGGAAGGGACCCACCAGGCCCATCGAGTCCAACTCCTGTCCCTGCACAGGACACCCCAACATTCACCCCGTCTCCCTGAGGGCCTTGGCCAAAGGCTGCTGGAATCTTGTCAGGCTGGGACTGCTTCCCTGGGGAGCTGTTCCAGTGCTCCACCACCCTCTGGGGGAAGAACCTTCTCCTCAGGTCCAACCCAACCCTCCCCTGGCATCTTCCTGCCATTCCCTGGGGTCCTGGCATTGGGCACCAGAGAGAAGAGCTCAGCGCCTGCTCCTCCTCCTCCCCTGGTGAGGAAGCAGCTCTGAGGTCCCCCCTCAGTCTCCTCTTCTCCAGCTGAACAGACCAAGGGACTTCAGCCTCTCCTCATAGGATTTCTCCTCCAGACCCTTCCCCAGCTTTGTGGCCTCCTCTGGACACTCTCCAGAACTTTGATGGCCTTTTTATCCTGTGCTGCCCTAATCTGCCCCCAGTGCTCGAGGTGGGGCCTCCCCAGTGCAGAGCAGAGCGGGACAATCCCCTCCCTGGCCCGACTGGCGATGCTGTGCTTGATGCCCCCGGGACAAGGTTGCCCTCTTGGCTGCCAGGGCTCACTGGTGGCTCATGGTCACCTTGCCACGGGCCAGAACCCCCAGGTGCCTTTGGGCAGGGCTGCTCTCCAGCCTCTCGCTGCCCGGTCTGTTTGTCCATCCAGGGGTGCCGTGTCCCAGGTGCAAACGCAACACTTGCCCTTGTGAAGCTCCATGTGCTTGGTGATTGCTCAGCTCTCCAACCTGCCCTGAGCATCCTCCTCACCTCCAGCCAGCAATGGTTTGGGTTGGAAGGGACCTTAAAGACCATCCAGTTAGACAACCCCCCCTCCAGATACTCTGGGGTGACTGCATGCCCAGGAAGGCTGACTTTGTCCCAGCCCTCGGCACTGAACGTTCCCTACAGCTGCACAAGATTCCGAATCGCACGTGGGTGCTGAGCGTCATCATTCTCTGGCCACGGAGCTCCCATTGAAGCCTGACCAAGGGAGAGGTTTCCAGCAGAGCAATTTCACTCCAAAACAAAGCTTTCTTTGGGACACAAATAGCCTTTCTGCAACCTGGGGGTTCGGCAGGGCCGCTGGAAACACGGCTGCAGGAGGTGGCAGCAACAATGGCCCATCTATCTCTGCTCTCCTACCTGGGAGCTGCGCAAACAGCCCCGGCGGCGGCCGGTCTGCAGCCAGCAGCCCCTCCCTGGCCAAGTCCTGCAGGCCAACAGCATCAACACCTCCTGAAGCTGGGCTGAGCAGGGCGCCAGGTCCCTCTGCAGACCCTTCCTGTCCCCCAGCCCATGGATCCAGCCTGGCCAGGTCCCTCTGCAGACCCTTCCTGTCCCCCAGCCCATGGATCCACCCTGGCCAGGTCCCTCTGCAGATCCTTCCTGTCCCCCAGCCCATGGATCCAGCCTGGCCAGGTCCCTCTGCAGACCCTTCCTGTCCCCCAGCCCATGGATCCACCCTGGCCAGGTCCCTCTGCAGACCCTTCCTGTCCCCCAGCCCATGGATCCACCCTGGCCAGGTCCCTCTGCAGACCCTTCCTGTCCCCCAGCCCATGGATCCAGCCTGGCCAGGTCCCTCTGCAGACCCTTCCTGTCCCCCAGCCCATGGATCCACCCTGGCCAGGTCCCTCTGCAGACCCTTCCTGTCCCCCAGCCCATGGATCCAGCCTGGCCAGGTCCCTCTGCAGACCCTTCCTGTCCCCCAGCCCATGGATCCACCCTGGCCAGGTCCCTCTGCAGACCCTTCCTGTCCCCCAGCCCATGGATCCACCCTGGCCAGGTCCCTCTGCAGATCCTTCCTGCCCCCCAGCCCATGGGTCCAGCCTGGCCAGGTCCCTCTGCAGACCCTTCCTGCCCCCCAGCCCATGGATCCACCCCGGCCAGGTCCCTCTGCAGACCCTTCCTGCCTGGCCATCACCGCTGACCCCTTAACAAAAGCCCTTATGTGTTCCTTTCCAGGGAGGGCAGAATTCACCCCAGGGCTTTCTGGAAGCCTCCTGGTGCCCGGCTCCCTGCCCAGTGAGGCTTTGTGCCCTGGGTTGGGACAAGGAACTGCCAGCCCTGGCACTGCGCTGGGGATCTGTGCTCTGTCCAAGCTGCAAAGAGGCTGGGAAAAGGGAAAAGGGATGGATTCTGGAAAGACAAACACCTCCAGATGCTCCCACAAGCACCACGGGCACTGCTGCAGCGTGTCTCAGCCTGAGCGGCTCTCAAGAGGCACCATGACTAAAAATAATGTGTCAGCAGCTCCTGGAGCTCCGGACCCTGCTGGCAATGCCCGCTTTCTACTCCCCGTCTTGAACTGGAGAGGAGGGAGTCAGGGCTGGCAGGTCCTCACCCCTGTGGACACTTCAATGTCATCGCCGTGCGCACCAAAGGCTGCAGGAAACAGGCCTCCACCACAGCCAAGACCTGCGGGCTTTCCCCTGCCCCTCCAGTAACACCAGTAACACCAGCTGTGGAACTGGGAGCAAGCAAGGGGGAGGTGGGAGAGCCACCACAGGCTCTGCAGGCGCCTGTGCCCTCGCTTGAGGACTGTTGGGCTTCCCTCACCTGTACTTGAGGGGGAACATGAGCGCGAGGAGAGCGCGGCAGGCGTCGGTCAGCCTCTGGTAGCTGCTGGAGAGGAACAGGATCTTGTGTTCCGTAAGCGCCGCGCAGAAGAGGTACAGAACGTTGGTGATGCCTGGGGAGGAAAGGAGAGAAGAGCACTCAGAGATAACGGTTTCCTTCTCGCAACCCAACAGAGACCACGGAACCCCACCCGAGCTGGATAATGGAATCATGAAATCATTGAGATTGCAAAAGCCCTCCAAGATCATCCAGTCCAACCGTCAACCCAAAGCCACTGTGATGACTAAATCATGTCCCCAAGTGCCAGGGCCACATGGTTTTTGAATCCTTCCAAGGATGGAGACACCACCAGCGCCCTCGGGCAGCCTCTGCCAGGGCTTCAACACTCTGACACTAAAGATGTTTTTACCGATATCCACCTTAAACCTCCCCTGGCACAACTTGAGGCCATTTCCTCTTGTCCCATCCCTTGTTCCTTGGGAGCAGAGCCCGATCCCCACGTGGCTCCAACCTCCTGTCCAGGAGCTGCAGAGAGCAACGAGGTCTTAGAATCACAAAATGATCTGAGTTGGAAGGGAACTACCAGAACCATCCAGTCCAACTCCTGACCCTGCACAGGACAACCCAACATTCACCCCGTGTCCCTGAGGGCCTTGGCCAAAGGCTGCTGGAATCTTGTCAGGCTGGGACTGCTTCCCTGGGGAGCTGTTCCAGTGCTCCAACACCCTCTGGGGGAAGAACCTTCTCCTCATGTCCAACCTAACCCTTCCCTGGCATCTTCCTGCCATTCCCTGGGGTCCTGGCATTGGGCACCAGAGAGAAGAGCTCAGCGCCTGCTCCTCCTCCTCCCCTGGTGAGGAAGCAGCTCTGAGGTCCCCCCTCAGTCTCCTCTTCTCCAGCTGAACAGACCCAGGGACTTCAGCCTCTCCTCATACGATTTCACCTCTCCCCTCAGCCCCCTCTTCTCCAGGTTGAACATCCCCAGGTCCCTCATCTGATCAAGGGGGATCCCCCTCCCCATCTCCACATCCTGCACGTCAGTTCAGCATCCTCCCAGAAAGCTGCTTCTGGTTCACTAAGGGATGTGCTCTCCTGAGGAAGCCCCTCTTCTCAGGTATGCTCAGCATCTCTCACCAGAGGCACCAGGCTCCCATCAGAGCACCTCCAGGCGCTCCTCCCTGCCACCCAGGCTGTGCCACAATAGATCTGGCCACCTCTCTGTGCCTGAGCCTTGGAGAGCTGCCAGTCCCCTGCACAAGGGAACGCAAAAGGCTCGGTCAGAGTTGGCTGCAGCTGGAAGAGAGTCCTGAGCTGCCCAGTCAGGTTGAGGAGTGTGGTGGGAAGTGAAGGGAACTCCAGGCAAACCTGGGCTTTCGTAACCATGGAATGGGTTGGATTGGAAGGGACCTCAAAGCCCATCCAGTCCCACCCCTGCCATGGGCAGGGACACCTCCCACTGAATCAGGGGTCTCCAAGCTCCATCCAACCTGGCCTTCAACACCTCCAGGGATGGGGCAGCCACCACTGCTCTGGGCAACCTGGGCCAGGGCCTCCCCACCCTCACAGCAAAACACTTCTGCCTAAAATCTTGTCTCAATCTCCCCTCTTGCAGCTCAAAACCATTCCCTGCACTGTCTGACCAAAAGCCCCTCCTCAGCTTTCCTGGAACCCCTTTCAGCACTGGAAGCTGCTCTAAGGTCTCCCCAGAGCCTTCTCTTCTCCAGGCTGAACAATCCCAACTCTCCCAGCCTGTGCTCCAGCCCTTGCACCATCACCATTGACCTCATCACTGTCTACAGCTGCCTCGTTGTGGTGAGGTGGGTGTTGGTCTCTACTCCCCAGTGACAATGATGGGACGAGAGGAAATGGCCTCAAGTTGCCCCAGGGCAGGTTCAGATTGGACATCAGGAAACATTTCTTCACCCAAATGGTTCTCAGCCCTGGCAGAGGCTCCCAGGGAGGTGGTGGAGTCCCCATCCCTGGAGGGGTTTAAAAGATGGATACATGAGCTGGTTCAGTAGTGGACAGGGACAGTCGGACTCGATGATCTCAAAGGTCTTTCCAACCAGGCAATTCTTTGATTCTATGATCATCTTTGTGGCCTCCTCTGGACCTGCTCTAACAGATCCTTGTCCTCGCTGTGCTGAGGCCTCCGCTGTGGCCCTGGACCTCATGAGAAGGAGGCGTGGGGAGAAGTCTCACCGAGCTGGCGGAAGAGCAAGGCAACGCTGCAGCTGCTGACAGGCAGCGAGTCATTGATGGGAGTCTGGATCACCTGCCTGTCCCCTGCTCCCAAGGAGATCGTCCTCTGCAACAGAAAACACATCTGGTCACCAGGGGCCCACCCCAGCAAGGGATGAGGAGAAGAACCAAGGACCAGTGAGGTCCATCCCCAAGCCAGCACGAATCCCCATGGCGCACAGGACCAGGGCGACCGTGCCCTCGGCACAACCCTTGTAGCCCACGGGGCAGCGCGTCCCCCCACCGCTGTCCCACTGGTGTGGGAGCACAGCATCACATCTGCTGCTCCCAAACCATTTCTGGTCCCAGAGCTGAGCTCCTTCCCAAGGGATCGGAGCAGCCTGGGTGTCCCCAGCCTCTCTCCAGGCTGCAGGGAGAGAAAACGGCCCTGGGGCCATGGGCCATGGGGCCAGAACAGGAGTGGCAGAAACAACCAGCACGAGTGGCTCTTGGTGGCTGGAGCAAACCCTGAGACCCCCACCATGATGTGGCACATGAGGGCTTCTCCAGGACTTCACAACATGGGCACAGCTCGCCCATGCCATGCCCAGGAGCAGCACCAGCTCTGCACCTCTCCTGGAGGACAGGATGCCCAGCAAGTGCAAGCTCTGCCAGCTCTTGGCATCGACACTGCTCACAGCATCGCTGCTGCTGCTCCCACACCAGTTCTGGTGCCAGACCTGAGCTCATTCCCGGTGGATTTGGGCAACCTGGGTGTCCCCAGCCTGTGTCCAGGCTGCAGGATCAGATCCCTGGTCCTCTCCTTCTCTTTCTACACCTTCTCTAGGGAGAACGTGGCTCTGCAGCAGCAGCTCCCAGCACTCAGCCCACCTCCTCACTCAGTCACAAGAGCTCATGGCACCACCGCAGCCCAGAACTCTGCAGAGCCACCACCCCTGAGCTGGTCTCCAAGAGCAAGTCACCACATTTTCACAACCCCCAGGAGATGCAAACGGCGGCAGTGCAGGAATGCAACCCCCTTCCTAGAACCCAGAAGCGCGTTCCTGGCCACCCTGGGGATGAGCAGTGCTTGGGCCATCCCTCAGAAACGAGGTCACTAACAAAGAGATGGGGCCAATGAAAGAAAAGGTGTTCGTACCGCTGCTTCGTCGTCCGCGTCAGGCTGAGGTGGAGACAGAGACACCATGGTCAGTTAGAGCCACGCAGACAGCAAGGCCACAGCGGGGAAGGGCACAGGGTGAGGCCAACGACAAGCAGAGAGGGGACGCACACATGAAGCAAAAGCAACAGCCACCACGGTGAGAAAGACCACGTGGACACGGCAGGGGGACATGAGAAGCATGGGAAGTGCCACCACGGAATGTCCTCACTGTGTGTTCCCCCAGCACAGACTGATCCTGCCAAAACTGGGAATGGACAAATGCTTTGGGCCAAAAAGTGATCCTCGGTGAGGCACAAAGGCTCACGGAGCCGTCCTGCTCCCACAGCCTCTCCTCTCCCAAAGCACTGCGCACATGGACCAGGAGAGGAATGTGCTGGGATTCACAGAATCATGGAACCATGGGATGGGTTGGATTGGAAGCGACCTCAAAGCCCATCCAGTCCCACCCCTGCCATGGGAAGGGGCACCTCCCACTGGATCAGGAGTCTCCAAGCCCCATCCAACCTGGCCTTCAACACCTCCAGGGATGGGGCAGCCACCACTGCTCTGGGCAACCTGGGCCAGGGCCTCCCCACCCTCACAGCAAAACATTTCTGCCTAAAATCTTGTCTCAATCTCCCCTCTTGCAGCTAAAAACTGTTCTCCTCATCCCATCCCTGCCCTCCCTGATCAAAAGTCCCTCCCCAGCTTTCCTGGAGCCCCTTTCAGTACTGGGAGGCTGCTCTAAGGTCTCCCTGAAGCCTTCTCTTCTCCAGGCTGAACAACCCCAACTCTCCCAGCCTGCCCTCACAGCACAGAGCTGGGAAGATCCTGCAGGAGTTGCTGCTGCTCTCACCCTTAGCCAGAACAAAGCCGAGCTGCTCGGCACAGCTCCAGCCCCTCACATGCGATGGATTCGGATAGCAGTGCCTCCTGCCACCCCCAGGACTGCCGGTGGCCCTTCCCAGGACCTTCATTGCTCCAGATCACTTCAGGAGGCACCAACCCTTGACAGAGCCCAAGGGGCACCAATCCTGCCCAGCAGAAAGCACCAGCATGAGAAGCCTGCACAGATACGGAGGCTCCAGGCACCTCAGAGCTGAAGTTCTAAAGGCTCCTCTGCTCAGGAGCAGCCTGGGTGGCAGAGAATCTGGTGGGATTTTTGGATAAGAGGCGCTCAGCTGAAAGTGAAGCCACTGCAGGACACACGTGCATTTAGAATTATAAAATGGTTTGGGTTGGGAGCGACTTTAAGCCCATCTAGTTCCACCTCCCTGCCACGGGCAAGGACATCTCCCACCAGACCAGGCTGCTCAGGACCCTAAGATCACAGAATCATGGAATGATTTGGGTTGGAAGGGACCTTAAAGATCACCCAGTTCCATCCTACATGCCACGGGCAGGGACACCCTCCACCAGACCAGGCCATGGTTACGTTCCACAGCAAAAGAGCTGCAGGGCGTTAAGCTGTTGTGTCCAACCATCTCCTGTCACGGAGTCCAGCTGAGCTCTCTCCACTTCTGCCATCTCCAAGTGACCTTCCAATTAGCACATCCTTATCTATCTGCCGCTCACGGGAGCGGGGCTGAGCCCAGCTGGCCTTCCTCAAGCTGGAGGAGGACGGTTTGAGGAACACCCGGCTCCATGGGCGCAAACAGGAGGATTTTCTTTGATGGTGGCCACCAGCGAGGCCATTGCTCCTCAAGCCCTGTCCATCAGGGCAGGTGCCCAATGCCAGAACCTCAGGGAATGGCAGGAAGATGCCAGGGGAGGGTTAGGTTGGACCTGAGGAGAAGGTTCTTCCCCCAGAGGGTGGTGGAGCCCTGGAACAGCTCCCCAGGGAAGCAGTCCCAGCCTGACAAGATGCCAGCAGCCTTTGGCCAAGGCCCTCAGGGACACGGGGTGAATGTTGGGGTGTCCTGTGCAGGGCCAGGAGTTGGACTCCATGGTCCTGGTGGGTCCCTTCCAACTCGGGGCATTCTAGGGTTCTGTGATTCCTCACCCCAAACCCGGCCTGGCTCTGTGTCCCGGGACTTTGTGTTCCAAAGAGTGAGCACCCTCATTCCTTCCTCGCTCTCATAGACATGTTTGGTTGGAAAAGACCTTTGAGATCACCAAGTCCAACCATCCTTGTCCCACTACTAAGCCAGATACCTGAAGCCTTCATCTGGAACCAAACCTGACAATATTCCAGAAGTATCTGGGCCACATCCAAATGGCGTGGATGTTGTGGTGTCCTGTGCAGGGACAGGAGTTGGACTCGATGATCCTTGTGGGTCCCTTCCAACTCAGGGCACTCTACAATTCAATGATCAGAGATGCTGCCCACACACAGCTCAGTGGTTTGAGGAGAGAGCTCCTCCAAGCTGCTTGGTTGGCAGCGTCAGCCATGTTTGGCCCGGCTCCCTGGAGCTGAGAGGTCCCAGGTGGCCTGTGACTGCTTGGCTCCGGAGCAGCTCTCCAGGCAGGGCTGAGCAGAGGAACAAGACCTCCCTGACGCGGGAATGACCAGAGACCGTGGCGATTGTTTGCACAGATGGAGCGGCAACTCCGTAAGCCACCCCAGACACTCTCCTGGAGGGAGTGAAGAGCCAAGACCGGCCACGGCAAGCTGGGACCAGGTGAAGCAGCGAGATCTTCTCAGCTGGTCCAGGAGCTGAGCGGCTCCAGATCGCAGAGCTTTGTTGTTCTGACTCTGAAGCTCTTGGGAAGGCACCACCAAGCACTTGCCCGCAGCAGCGCACCGAGCCAGACTCGGTCCACGAGCCAAATCGACCTCGCTCAGCTCCTCCCAGCAGAGGAAAACCAGGATTCAGCAGAGCAGAACATCCCTGCGGATGCCAGAGCTGCTTAGGAGGGAGAAGCAGGGAGAGGAGAGAGAGGGAAGGGGCAGGTGACCCACCTGAGCTCCCCCGGTGATGGGGATAGTGCACGTCAGCAGGTTCCCAATGACGTTCTCCAAGGATACGCTCAGGCCATCCACGTAGATGGTGTAGATGAGACCCAGGCTGTTCTGCAGAGGGAAGCACAGCAGAGCCGAGCGTCAGGGTGGGAACCATGGGACTGTTTGAGTTGAAAGGGACCTCCAAGCCCATCCTGTCCCACCTCCTCCTATGGTCAGGGACACCTCCCACTGCATCAGGGGGCTCCAAGCCCCATCCAACCGGGCCGTCAACACCTCCAGGGATGGGGCAGCCACCATTGCTCTGGGCAACCTGGGCCAGGGCCTCCCCACCCTCAGCCTGAAGAATTTCTTCCTGGTGTTCAATCTAAATCTTCCCCCTTCCAGTTTAAAGCTGTTCCCCCTCATCCTCTCACTCCAGGCCCTTGGAAAAAGCCCCTACCCAGCTTTCCTGGAGCTCCTTTCAGTACTGGGAGGCTGTTATGAGGTCTCCCTGGAGCCTTCTCTTCTCCAGGCTGAACCACCCCAACTCCCCCAGCCTGGCCTCAGAGTAGAGGGGCTCCAGCCCTCACATCATCTCTGTGGCCTCTTCTGGACTTGCTTCAACATCTCCTTCTCATGTTGGGAAGCAGAGGTCCAGCTGGTGAGACCCTCCAGTTTGGAGCAACTTGGTGTGGAGAGGCTCCCAGTGCCTCTTGTCTCCAGACAGAAACACCTGGTGACAACCGGCTCATGGGGGCGGCGCTACAGGTCTCCCACCCTCTGACCTCTGACGTGAGTCCACATTGGCAGGGATGGGATATTTAGCACATGCACAGTTTGCTTCCAGCCAGCAGCACTTCCCCAGCCCAGCCGGGACCCTTCCCAGCCATGCTCTCAGACTGGAGCTCAGCAGGAGCCGTGGAAGGGCTTCAAAAGCTCCACGGGCAGTGGTGGCTGGAAAGAGCTGGGCTTCTCCAGAGCCCTCAAGCACTGCCAGTGCCTGCAGATGTGCATCACATCACAGAAAATCCCTGAGGAGACCACCTTCTCCTCCAAGGGCTGGATGAGCCTTCTGACCAGGCATGTTTGGAAAGCAACGCCAGCTCCAGCACGGAGGGGCTGGGAGGCACAAGCACAGGGCAGCGATAATCGTGGGATCATGGAATGGTTTGGGTTGGAAGGGACCTCAAAGCCATCCAGTCCCACCCCCTGCCATGGGCAGGGACACCTCCCACTGCATCAGGGGGCTCCAAGCCCCATCCAACCTGGCCTTCAACACCTCCAGGGATGGGGCAGCCACCACTGCTCTGGGCAACCTGGGCCAGGGCCTCCCCACCATCAGCGTGAAGAATTTCTCCCTGATGTCCAATCTAAATCTCCCCCTTCCAGTTTAAAGCCATTTCCCCTCGTCCTGTCACTCCAGGCCCTTGGAAAAAGCCCCTCCCCAGCTTTCCTGGAGCCCCTTCAGGTACTGGGAGGCCTCTATGAGGTCCCCCCAGAGCCTTCTCTTCTCCAGGCTGAACAACCCCAACTCTCCCAGCCTGGCCTCAGAGCAGAGGGGCTCTGGCCCTTGGATCATCTCCGAGGCCTCCTCTGGACCCGCTCCAACAGCTCCATCTCCTTTTCATGTTGGGTATTCCAGAACTGGACCCAGGGCTGCAGGTGGGGTCTCCCCAGAGCGGAGCAGAGGGGCAGAATCCCCTCCCTCCCCTGCTGCTCCCACTGCTTTGGGTGCAGCCCAGGACAGTTGGGCTGGGAGCTCACATAACACAGGAGATGAATAAGGAATGTGAGGAATTTGTCTTGAAGGCCCCTTCTGGGTGTTTTTTTTATCTGAAAGCATCTCTCCGCGTCAGTAAGGAGAAAACACAAACACTGAGGCTTTGGAGAGAAGGAGCCAGGGAGCTGCTCCAGTTCCAGGGTTGCTGGAACAGGAGCGCAGAGCGAGCTGACGTTCCTGCACGTTCACGGACAGTGGTGCAAGGTCCTGGTGTAAGGCACTCCCAGCACGGCCTGACCTCACCCTGAGCAGGAGGCACTCCCAGTCCAGCATCGTGCTGACCCACAGGACCAGTGGGACCTGGTCTGGGGCTCCAGGGATCTCTGATCAGAGATGGGAAGGAGCCACAACAACCTGAGGAAGGAACAGGCTGGACTTCAAATCCCGAGGGCATTTGTAGCCACAGGGCAAAGGTTTCCACCATTGCCCTTCGTAAGTGGCCAGCGACGGTTGGACTCGATGATCTCACGGGTCTTTTCTAACCAGATGATTCCATGATTCTCGTGGCAGGGACAGGGAACAGCAACAGGAGAGGCCAACCCTGCTCAGCAGGTGACCAAGAGCCAGAACGCGGGGTGGGCAGGTCAGAAGGACCTGGCACTGTGGCTGCAGAGCAGAGACCCTGCTCCCAGAGCTGCCATGCTCAGGGACCTCCTGGGAGCGCCCAGCGACACCGCTGGGTTTGAGCTAAAGGGGATACGGCCCAAGGCCCAGGACAGCAGGACTGGAGGGCTCTTGTTGCTCGCACTCTGCTCCTCAAAAATCACTGAGGTGAAGAACTCAACAACTGAGCCATGGAATCCGGTGGCCAAACACACAACAGAAACCTTTCTGGGGTCCTAACGAAACCAGGCAGAGATACTGCCCAGGGAGGTGGTGGAGTCACCATCCCTGGAGGTGTTTAAAAGACGGGTGGATGAGTTCCTTTGGGATGTGGTTTAGTGGGGAGAGAGGCACGGTTGGACTTGATGATCTCAGAGGTCTCTTTGCACCGTATGATTCTATGGTTCTGATTCTACAAGGACGAAAATGAGCTGGGAACCACTGCAGTGTGGTCTCCATAGAAGAGCTCTGGCAGGGCAAGTCTATCTTTTGGAACGTTAGTGGACCCCCTTTCCCCCAGAGCCATCTCCAAGCAAGACTGCTGATCCTGGCACAAAAGTGGCAGCCGCAGCAGCCCCACTCTGCTCTCAAACTCTTGGGTTTGAGACAACAAACAGAGCCTGTGTTTTAGAGACCTCCAGCTCCAGGGCACGGCAGGCATGGAATCATCGAATCATGGGATGGGTTGGGTTAGAAGGGACCTCCAAGCCCATCCTGTCCCACCCCCTGCCACAGGCAGGGACACTTCCCACTGCATCAGGGGGCTCCAAGCCCCATCCAACCTGGCCTTCAACACCTCCAGGGATGGGGCAGCCACCACTGCTCTGGGCAACCTGGGCCAGGGCCTCCCCACCATCAGCGTGAAGAATTTCTTCCTGATGTCCAATCTAAATCTCCCCCTTCCAGTTTAAAGCCGTTCCCCCTCGTCCTGTCACTCCAGGCCCTTGGGAAAAGCCCCTCCCCGGCTTTCCTGAAGCCCCTTCAGGTACTGGGAGGCCTCTATGAGGTCCCCCCAAGCCTTCTCTTCTCCAAGCTGAACAACCCCAACTCTCCCAGCCTGGCCTCAGAGCAGAGGGGCTCCAGCCCTTGGATCATCTTCTTGGCCTCTTCTGGACCCGCTCCAACAGTTCCATCTCCTTCTGTTGGGGACTCCAGAACTGGACCCAGGGCTGCAGGTGGGGTCTCCCCAGAGCAGAGCAGAGGGGCAGAATCCCCTCCCTCCCCTGCTGCTCCCACTGCTTTGGGTGCAGCCCAGCACACGGGGGGTTTCTGGCCTGGTAGCGGATGTTGCTGGCTCATGTCAAGCTCCTCACCAATCAGCACTCCCAGAAGGTGAAGCTCAAAGCTCAACCGAAAGGGCTGTTCCTCACGACTTTCCCCTTACCAACACCAAGGCCAGGCCACCAGCTGCCTGGTTTGGCTCTGCTGTTCAGGATCAGTGTTGTAGCTGCTGACTCGGCTCATGGAGCCAGACTGGGATGTGAAGAGTGGGCTGGGACCGGGTCACTCTCCCACGGGTGCTGTGCCAGGGTGCTCCTACAGCTCCTGTTCCTGGCAGTGCCAACGTATCTCCTGGCTGCTCCAGGAGCCAGAAGGTCTTCACTAATGTCTCTGCCCCTGTCCCTCCCAGGTGTGCTGCCAAGAGCAGGGGCTGCTGCCTGGTGTTGGCAGGTGGGGATGGTTCTGGCCACCGCTGGGCAACACCCAAACAGCTCCTTCAAAGTGTTTCCTACGCTGCAGTGCCTTCTGGACGTACCCTAAACACCTCTGCGTGGTCCAGCCTTGAGACCAGCACCAAGCTTTTGGGAGCAAAGAGCTGCGCGGGTTGAACAGGAGACAACGGCTCCTCTTCCTCCTCCTCCTCCCTGTCGCCATTCCTGGGGTGGCTCTGAGCCTGAGAAGACACAAATCAGAGTTAAGAAAAGGATGCTCTTCCCTCTCCCAAGCTTCTGACGCCAAGGTCTGGGTTCCTGTGACATGAGGAAAGCAGGAACCGCTGGCCCATGGTACCTGTGCACTCTCGACGGCCTCCCAGAAGGTGAAGCAGGCGCAGTAATGCCGCTCCGAGTTGATGTCAGTCAGCACAGCCACGAAGAAGGTTGGGGGGTTCCTCTCCGGGAAGAGCTGCCAACCACTGGGCTGGCAGAACTGCAAGAGAGAGCAGGGGATGGTGGTCAGAGGGGACAACCTGCCCTCGCTGCCTGGCATCGCTTTGGCAGGGTGGATGATGCGACATCAAAGCGCCAGGTATCGGCTCCTGAGGTGGGAGAACATCGCCTATGGAGTCTGTAGGGAAACAGGGCTGTGCCACCTCCTGCAGCAGCCACCACAACCCAGAAGGGGTGACAACACTGGCCAGGGGCTCCCATCCCCACTGCAGAGGAACAATCAGGCAGGCACCTTCCCCTCCTCTCTGCAGGGACAGCAGGTGCCACATGGAGCAACCCAGGTTGGGAGGAAGGGTGATGGGACAACCTGCCAAGCTGGGCATCATCCACCACCCTGCTCCCACCCCAGGGCTGCAGGAGCTTCCCTGGCACAGGAGCGGGGATGCAGCGTGGAGGTAGCCACCTGTAGCTGGGATCGAGCTACCAAGGTGTTGGCAGCTGCAGGTGGGCACCACAGAAATGGAGGGGGGGAAGTGACCGGCACGCTGCCAGGGCCAGGGTGAGGGCCAGGAGCCGGTGCCTGCTCCGAGAAGTGGCCCTGGAATCACAGAACCATAGAATGATCCGAGTTGGAAGGGATCCACCAGGACCATCGAGTCCAACTCCTGGCCCTGCACAGGACACCCCAACATTCACCCCGTCACCCTGAGGACCTTGGCCAAAGACTGCTGGAATCTTGTCAGGCTGGGACTGCTTCCCTGGGGAGCTGTTCCAGTGCTTCACCACCCTCTGGGGGAAGAACCTTCTCCTCAGGTCCAACCTAACCCTCCCCTGGCATCTTCCTGCCATTCCCTGGGGTCCTGCCATTGGGCACCAGAGAGAAGAGCTCAGCACCTGCTCCTCCTCCTCCCCTGGTGAGGAAGCAGCTCTGAGGTCCCCCCTCAGTCTCCTCTTCTCCAGATGAACAGACCAAGAGACTTCAGCCTCTCCTCATCGGATTTCTTCTCCAGACCCTTCCCCAGCTTTGTGGCCTCCTCTGGACACTCTCCAGGACTTTGATGGCCTTTTTATCCTGTGCTGCCCAAATCTGCCCCCAGTGCTCGAGGTGGGGCCTCCCCAGTGCAGAGCAGAGCGGGACAATCCCCTCCCTGACCAGGCTGGCGATGCTGTGCTTGATGCCCCCGGGACACGGTTGCCCTCTTGGCTGCCAGGGCTCACTGGTGGCTCATGGTCACCTTGCCATGGTCCAGAACCCCCAGGTCCCTTTGGGCAGGGCTGCTCTCCAGCCTCTCGCTGCCCGGTCTGTTTGTCCATCCAGGGGTGCTGTGTCCTGGGCGCCCTTCTCCCTCAGGGCAAGGCACCTGGAAACACCCTGCTGAGTTGCCAAAACCATGCCCCCAGGCAGTGCCCAGCTTTACCAGTTTGTGGGGACTTCCCAAACGCCCTTGCAGGGTGGGTAATTCCAGGCAGCTGCCCTGGGGTTTCAAAGTCTCAAGGGAGTTTCCTTTATTTCCTCAGCAGCCAAAAGCGGCTGCTGAGGAGCTGTGGAAAATTCCCAACACTTCGAGGGACCTCGCTGAGAGCTCGAGAGCTCAGGTCCTGCTGGGGCCGCAGGTGATGCACTCAAACAAAGCGACTCGAGTAAAACTGAGGATGAGGATAAGGATGGACAACATCCTGCTGCAGAAACCGCGGCTCCAGACCAGACCCACTCACTCTCTGCAGCTCCTGGAAAGGAGGCTGGAGCCTGGTTGGCTCCTTCTCCCAAGGAAGAAGGGGTGGGATGAGAGGAAACAGCCTCAAGTTGCACCAGGGAAGGTTTAGGTTGGACACTGGGAGAGATTCCTTCATGGAAAGGGCTGTCAGGTTCTGGACAGGCCAGTGGTGGAGTCCCCATCTCTGGACGGGTTCAAAAGCCGTGTGGATGTAGTTCTCAAGGACAGGGTTTAGAGGTGGGGTTGGCAGTGTGAAGTCAGGGCTTGGACTCGGTGATCCGAAAGGTCTTTTCCAACCAACGCAATTCCATGATTCTATCTCTGCTGTGATTTCTGCTCTGAGGCCAGGCTGGGAGAGTTGGTGTTGTGCAGCCTGGAGAAGTCTCCAGGGGGACCTCATAGTGGCCTTCCAGTATCTGAAGGGGCTCCAGGAAAGCTGGGGAGGGGCTTTTCCCAAGGGCCTGGAGTGACGGGACAAGGGGGAACGGCTTTAAGCTGGAAGGGGGAAGATTTAGATTGGACATTAGGAAGAAATTCTTCACGCTGAGGGTGGGGAGGCCCTGGCCCAGGTTGCCCAGAGCAGTGGTGGCTGCCCCATCCCTGGAGGTGTTGAAGGCCAGGTTGGATGGGGCTTGGAGTCCCTGATCCAGTGGGAGGTGTCCCTGCCCATGGCAGGGGGTGGGACTGGATGGGCTTTGAGGTCCCTTCCAAGCCAAACCATTCCATGGTTCTACGATTCTATGAATTGAAGCTGGTTTCAGCCTGGTGATGTTTTCCAGCTGTGCCCATGCTCCACATGCTGCTCGCAGACCCCGCTGTCCCCTGATCCCCTGGGGCAGCCATCGGTGCAACGGCGGGGCATCAGCACTGGTCTTTCCTCATATACCCAGGGATCACAGTGGGAAGAAGGAGAGGTAAAAGCACTTGTGCTTCTCAGAATCTGTCTTGGATGTGCTACAGCCCCTCAAAGTCTCTCTTTCTACCACTGCCACACAGTTTTTGAACCCCTCCACAGACGGAGACTCCACCACTGCCTTGAGCAGCCTCTGCCAGGGCTTGAGAGCCTTTTCCAAGAAGGAATGTTGTCAATAACCAGTCTAAACCTCCCTTGGCCCAACTTGAGGCCGTTTCCTCTCATCCCATCCCCTGTCCTTTGGGAGAAGAGACCAAGACCCACCTGGCTCCAACCTCCTTTCCAGGAGCTGCAGAGAGCGATGAGGTCTCCCCTCAGCCTCCTCTTCTCCAGGATAAACAACCCCAGGGCCCTCAGCCGCTCCCACAACTCCTGTTCTCCAGACCCTTCCCCAACTCCATTCCCTTCTCTGGACGTGTTCCAGCCCCTCCAGGTCCTTCTTGGAGTGAGGGGCCCAAAACTGAACCCAGGATTCGAGGTGTGGCCTCCCCAGCACCAACTGCAGGGGGACGATCCCTTCCCTGCTCCTGCTGCCACCCCATGGCTGAGCCAAGCCAGGATGTTAGTGGCCTTCTTGGCCACCTGGGCCACTGCTGGCTACTGTTCAGCCGCTGTTGACCAGCACCCCCAGGACTGGAGCTGCTGCTCCCCACCACAGGCTGGGGGAGCTGCAGAGGACACTCCGGCCCAGGACGGGAGAACTCTGCTGCATCAGAGACACCTTCACAACCCGTGCCTTTCTCCAAAGGAACTTCCACCCATGAAAATGACATATTTTGAGTTTGGAAATGCAACCAAGACAGGGCATGAGAGCAGAAGTAGTAAATCCCTGCTCTCTGCCCGCTCCTGCAACTCTCCTGCCCCAAAAAGCTGCTCAAAAGAACCCAGCAGTGACTGGAACACAAGGCACAACCCAACCCCCGGATGGGCTCCATCTGGATTTCAGAAGCCACCTTAGCTCACCCAGGACACCTCCTTACAGCTCATAGGAAGCCTCGGAGCCACCCCCCCCCCCCAACAAGACGAGTCTCCGATTGTTTAAATTCCAGGGATTTTTTGGCTGGACAGTTTGACCCTTGGGAATAAAAAAGCAGTTTTGCTCTTTCTTGGGATGGTTCCCAAGTCCCCTGTGGACAGGAAACACCAACCAGAGGAATCGCATCTACTTCTGCCTTCAAAAAACAGCCCTAAAATCCCAAAGTTCTGCTGGAATTAATGGGACCACAGGACAGGGAGATAGGGTGGCCACCACCAAGCCTGACTGCCCAGCGTTCCGCACTGGGACCTGCTCTAAGGTCCCCTCGGAGCCTTCTCTTCTCCAGGACGGACAACCCCAACTCTCCCAGCCTGGCCTCAGAGCAGAGGGGCTCCCGCCCTTGGATCAGCAACTGCTGAAGTTGCATGCTCGGGACAGGGTAGAAGGACAGGCCAGGGATTTGGGTTGTGTCCAGCTCCAGTGACCTCCACTCTGGCTGGGAAAAAGGAGCACAGTGGCAGCTCTCCTTCACCAGTGCCAGCAGAGCCCCTCGGTGTTGGTGACATGAGAGCTTTGGAGGGCATGCGATGCTCAGTGTCCTGAGCAACTTCCAGAGGCCACAGCTCGTGTGGGAGTTGTTCTCCAGCACCAACCAAGTTCACAGAATCATGGAATGGTTTGGGATGGAAGGGACCTCAAGGCCCATCCTGTCTCACCCCCTGCCATGGACGGTGACACCTCCCACTGGATCAGGGGGCTCCAAGCCCCATCCAACCTGGCCTTCAACACCTCCAGGGATGGGGCAGCCACCACTGCTCTGGGCAACCTGGGCCAGGGCCTCCCCACCCTCACAGTAAAACATTTCTCCCTAAGATCTCATCTCAATCTCCCCTCTTGCACCTCAAAACCATTCCCCTCATCCCATTCCTGCAGTCCCTGATCAACAGCCCCTCCCCAGCTTTCCTGGAGCCCCTTCAGGTACTTGAAGGCCACTACGAGGTCCCCCCTGGAGCCTTCTCTTCTCCAGGCTGAACAACCCCAACTCTCCCAGCCTGGTCTCAGAGCAGAGGGGCTCTGGCCCTCGGATCATCTCTGTGGCCTCCTCTGGACCCGCTCCAGCAGAAGGATGGAGATGATCACTGGCTCTGAACAAGGCCATGGAACACGAGAGGGACGCGTTGAGCCCAGATGGGTGAGCAGGGGTCGCTGCAGATCCACCACTTGGAAAACATGCAGTGAGCAGCACAGGGAGTGTCCCCAAGGTATGGAGGCCACCATCCCTCTCAGCCACCCTGAGCCCTGCCCGGGCATAGCCCATCTGAGTCCCCAACGTGTGGTTCCCAGAACACCAGTGACACAAAAGAAATGAGGTCCCAAAGCCAAGAAGAAGCACAGAGACCTTGCACAGTGACCCGGAGGGTCAACTTTTGCCACCAGGTACCAGAACTTCCCTGGCCCAAACAACTCCTCTCATCAGGGATGCACAAATGCCCTATGGGAATTTCTGCTGCCAGGTTACTCAGGCTGGGCACGTCGGAACAGGGAGGTGGACACCAACAGAGGCAGGAAGGGTTGGCTTCTCCCAGCTTCTCCACTCCAGGAGAGGACGAGGGCTCCTGGCTGGTGGGATCCCCACACCAATTGTCCCACACCAACACCTCCCAGCACTGCAGAGGTGCTCACCGTGCCTCAAGAAGCACCATGAGGGCTGTCCCAGCACCAGGAGGCTTGGAAGGCAACCTCTAAAGCCTCATCTGCCACCAAGTTTTGTGCTTCAGCTGGGAACAGGGGAGATGTGCAGTGGGGACGAGGCAGGGGGCTCCATCTGGCTGTGAGGACAACCATCAGCAGAGCACCAGGTCCTCCCCTTGGGAGCTCTTCAGCAGCACCAATGTGGCAGGGAAGGATTCTACTCCAATTTAGCAGCCGAGGAGAACAATCCCATAATCCGTGCTTAGCTCCAAGCCGGTTTGCGAGGAAGACCCGTGGTGGCAAGTGAGGGTACGACCCAGCGACCACTACAGCCTCAAAGCACGTCCAGCAGTGGGCGAGCATGTCCAGAGGGCTTGGAAACATCATAGAACCATAGAATGATCCCAAGTTGGAAAGGACCCACCAGGACCATCCAGTCCAACTCCTGGCCCTGCACAGGACACCCCAACATTCACCCCGTCTCCCTGAGGGCCTTGGCCAAACGCTGCTGGAATCTTGTCAGGCTGGGACTGCTTCCCTGGGGAGCTGGTCCAGTGCTCCACCACCCTCTGGGGGAAGAACCTTCTCCTCATGTCCAACCTAACCCTCCCCTGGCATCTTCCTGCCATTCCCTGGGGTCCTGGCATTGGGCACCACAGAGAAGAGCTCAGCGCCTGCTCCTCCTCCTCCTCCCCTGGTGAGGAAGCAGCTCTGAGGTCCCCCCTCAGTCTGCTCTTCTCCAGATGAACAGACCAAGGGACTTCAACCTCTCCTCATACGATTTCTCCTCCAGACCCTTCCCCAGCTTTGTGGCCTCCTCTGGACACTCTGCAGGACTTTGATGGACTTTTTATCCTGTGGCACCCCAGGTCTCGATGGACACCACACTCACCAGTTCGATGCCTTGGGGAAAGGGGTTGTCCTCCCAGTCCTTCTCTGGGAAGCGCTGGAGGATCTGGCCCTGTCCATCTCCGCTCCCTGTAAAGACAACACTGGGATTAGAGAGCAGAGAAGGAACCAAGCTGGCATTTTATCCCCTGGCAATGCCAGGCTGGAAGTCATACCGGGATGCTCTGGCACTGTGTGAGCCCTGCAAGGACACAGGTGGTGCAGGAGTGACCTCAACCCCTTTCACAAATGCAACTATATGGCAGCAGAGGGCACAGCTGGGATTTTTACACCACTGGGAGCAAATATCTCCCAAACTCCTTGTCTCCAGGTGTGGACAGGCAAGGCAGGAGCATGCAGAGAGAATCACCAAATCACACAACGGTTGGGTTGGAAGGGACCTCAAAGCCCATCCAGTGCCACCCCCTGCCATGGGCAGGAACATCTCCCACTGGATCAGGGGACTCAAAACCCATCCAACCTGGGTCTCTGTTTCTTTCATGGACCTTAACAGTCTGGGCTCACCTGCACAGAGAGGTTTGAAGGGACAAAGCTCAGCCTTTAAGGGCTTGCATCACCTGGTTGGTGGCCACTGGGATTCATTTTATGCTGAGCCCATTGCCTTGATTTGCATGGAATCATGGAATGAGTTGGTTTGGAAGGGACCTCCGAGCCCAGCCTGTCCCACCCCCTGCCATGGGCAGGGACACCTCCCACTGCATCAGGGGGCTCCAAGCCCCATCCAACCTGGCCTTCAACACCTCCAGGGATGGGGCAGCCACCACTGCTCTGGGCAACCTGGGCCAGGGCCTCCCCACCCTCAGTGTGAAGAATTTCTTCCCAATGTCCAATCTCAATCTCCCCCCTCCAGTTTAAAGCCAGGTTGTGCTCAAGTTCCCTTCCCTGACACAAGACCAAATACAGAGACTTGGAATTTCAGTTCCTTCTTGTTATCTACAACCTGGTGCTTGAGGACTTCTCCGAACAAACCCAACGTGCTGCTCGGTTTTACTTTCAAGTTCCCCGTTTTCCCCCTAGCTCTGCAGCACCTGGAGGCGGCAGCACTGCCGGGAAGAGCTCCCACCCATACTTTGCCATCAGATCATGCCGACCCAACCCATAAACCGGTTCTTCACCCAGATCAACCCAACCAAGAGCCCTGACTGTGCCCTGCCACACAAGCACTAATCCCAGGGAGTGTGCCAGGTCTTCCGGCACCAACTGGCTCTCGGCACAGCCTGAAGCAGTGGCTAAACCCCCTCCTGAAGCCCAGGTGATTCTTGCTTTCATGGAGCCTTCAAGGCTCAGGAAGCACTTCTGCACCAGCCACCGCCTTCCAGCACCAAAGCTGCTCTTGGATTGCACTGGAATCTGGGAGCTGGAAATGCAGAGGACGGTTTTGCTCCTGCTCCAAGCCAGGCAGGAAGGACCAGTGACGTGGGACAATCCCCATCCCTGGTTCAGCTGGGACCAGAGCTGATAAATCTTTTCATTAATAACCCAGACAGCGGGATTGAGGGCACCCTGAGTGAGTTCGCAGGTGACACCAAGCTGGATGGGGCAGTTGTCACACCAGAAGGACAGATGAGATCCAGAGGGACCTGGACAGGCTGGAGAAGTGGGGCTGTGTGAAGTGGGTTCAACAAGGCCAAGGGCAAGGTCCTACACTTGGGTTGAGGCAATCTGAAGCACAAATCCAAGCTGGGTAGGGAATGGATTGTGAGTAGCCTTGAGGAGAAGGACTTGGGGTGCTGGGGGAGGAGAAACTAAACGTGAGCCGACAATGTGCGCTCCCAGCCCAGAAACCCCCCGTGTGCTGGGCTGCACCCAAGGCAGTGGGAGCAGCACTGGGTCCAGTTCTGGAGTTCTGAGCACATGAAGGACCTGGAGCTGTTGGAGCGGGTCCAGAGGAGGCCATGGAGATGATCCAAGGGCTGGATCCTCTCTGCTATGAGGACAGGCTGGGAAAGTTGGGGTTGTTCAGGCTGGGAAAGTTGGGGTTGTTCAGCCTGGAGAAGAGAAGGCTCTGGGGAGACCTTAGAGCACCCTCTCAGTATGGAAAGGGGCTCCAAGAAAGCTGGGAGGGGCTCTTGATCAGGGAGTGCAGGGATGGGATGAGGGGAACTGTTTTGAGCTGCAAGAGGGGAGATTGAGATGAGATCTGAAGGAGAAATATTTTGCTGTGAGGGTGGGGAGGCCCTGGCCCAGGTTGCCCAGAGCAGTGGTGGCTGCCCCATCCCTGGAGGTGTTCAAGGCCAGGTTGGATGGGGCTTGGAGCCCCCCCAGGTCCAGTGGGAGGTGTCCCTGCCCATGGCAGGGGGTGAGATAGGATGGGCTTGGAGGTCCCTTGTAGCTCAAACCAGTCCATGATTCCATGAGCTGCTCAGGAATTGCCATGTCCACTACATCCTCCTCTCTTCTCATCCTGTTGACTTTGGGAGCTCCACCACCTCTGATCTCCCTCCAGGACAGCCGGATTCTGGCTCCAGGGGACAACAGGAGCCTGGCCAGAAGGCATCCACCACCGCAGGGCTATTTTCAGCCCCCAGCCGTGTTCCCACCAAGCAGCCGCAGCTCGATTTAGCCCAACAAGGCATAGAAATAAGATACCACTTATGGTTTGAGGACCAAAATGGAAAGGTCAGTGCCCAGCTGTGAAGAAAATAGCATCAGGTTAAGCAAATCCCCGTGCTCAGACACCAACCGCCTCCCTTGAGACAGGTCCCACATGATGGAGCAATTGGCATTGTGGGGTGCCCAGAACCCAACATGCTGAGGAAGCTCGAGCGCAAACAGCCCAGCTGGAGCTTCTCTGACCTGAAAATCCCTTTTCGATTCAGGTGCCAGAACCACAGCTCTGTGGTGGCCCTGGCGAGTGCTGTCGGACACGGATCCCGCATGACAGCTCGCTGCGGCAGCCCAGCCACAAGTGCAGACTCCTCACTGCACGCCCTCGGTCAAAGGGACACAGATCCCAGCTCATCCCGAGGCCGGAGCCAAGAACATCCTGAGCTTGGATCCAAGATCACTCTGAGCTTCAACAATCAGATGATCCAAGGGCTGGAGCATCTCCCATACAAGGACAGGTTGAGAGTTGGGGTTGTCCAGCCTGGACAAGTAAAGGTTCCAAGGAGACCTTAGAGCAGCTTCCAGTATGGAAAGGGGCTCCAGGAAAGCTGGGAAGGGGCTCTTGGTCAGGGATAGGATGAGGGGAACAGTTTGAAGCTGCAAGAGGGGAGATTGAGATGAGATCTTAGGGAAAAATGTTTTGCTGTGAGGGTGGGGAGGCCCTGGCCCAGGTTGCTCAGAGCAGTGGTGGCTGCCCCATCCCTGGAGGTGTTGAAGGCCAGGTTGGATGGGATTTGGAGCGCCCTGATCCAGTGGGAGGTGTCCCTGCCCATGGCAGGGGGTGGGACTGGATGGGCTTGGAGGTCCCTTCCAACCCAAACAATTCAACAATTCTCTGCTCAATACAAATGAAAAAACCACTCCAGGAATTGCTCAGAGCAAGGAGAAATCTGAGCCCCTGGTTGCAACACCATTTAGCCACCTGGGCCAGGTTTTCTTGATTGCCTTGAAGAGGCAAGAATTCCGGCCAGCTGGGCCACCAAGCGCTTCCCCCAACTACTCCTTCAGCAGCCTCATACTGCCTTCCCAATCCCCATCTTTCATCAAAGTACTGGAGAGTGTCCAGAGGAGGCCACGAAGCTGGGGAGAAGAAATTGTCTGGGGAGAGGCTGAAGTCCCTGGGTCTGTTCAGCTGGAGAAGAGGAGACTGAGGGGGGACCTCAGAGCTGCTTCCTCACCAGGGGAAGAGGAGGAGCAGGCGCTGAGCTCTTCTCTCTGGTGCCCAATGCCAGGACCCCAGGGAATGGCAGGAAGATGCCAGGGGAGGGTTAGGTTGGACCTGAGGAGAAGGTTCTTCCCCCAGAGGGTGGTGGAGCACTGGACCAGCTCCCCAGGGAAGCAGTCCCAGCCTGACAAGATTCCAGCAGCTTTTGGCCAAGGCCCTCAGCCCCCCAGGGTGAATGTTGGGGGTGTCCTGTGCAGGGCCAGGAGTTGGACTCGATGCTCCTGGTGGGTTCCTTCCAACCCAGCTCATTCCATTCCACGAAACATGCAGCTCTCAAGCCACTCACTGGCACATGAGGGTGTCCTCTCGGCACGTCCCCTCCTGCGTTGGGGAGCTGGACCATCCCTGCTGGTTCTGCTGTCCCTGGCCGAGATGCCTGGGAACGCACGTGTGCCTGCGAAGGTTAACCTTCACACAGCTGCTTTGCTTGGCGTCTTCCTTCCTTGTGATCCGGCTGGCACGGCTGAAGGTGACACCTGGCTACTGTTCCCGGGGCAGCCCAAGATGTCCCTGTCAGCGTTTCGCTATTTTTGGAAGCTTCTGGGCCGTTATCATCGTACAGGAAATTCTAAAGGAGTTCAATGCTCAGCTGACGCCGCACAACCAGGGATGTTCCCTGGGAACAGCTGGTTCCCAGCACAGCGGGGTCATGGCCAAGTGAGACATTCCCCACTGCTTCCCTCACACTTGGGTTCTCCGAACCGATGTGACCCAAGAAGATCGGCATGAACACCATGTGGGAAGACTAAGCCAGGACTCCACCTCCAGGGCCGCAGGACATTTCCAGAGCATTTCCAGTTCCCCACCGGGAGGTGTCCACCTGGAGGGCAGGAAGGGTCTGCAGAAGGACCTGGCCAGGCTGGATCCATGGGTTGAGGTCAATTGCATGAAGTTCAACAAGGTCAAGTCCCAGCACTTGGGACACAACAACCCTGTGCAGCTTCAGACTTGGGGAGGAGTGGCTGGAAAGCTGCCTGGAGGAGAAGAACCTGGGGGTGCTGGTCAAAAGCAGCTGAACACAATCCAGCAGTGGCCCAGGTGGCCAAGAGGGCCAATGGCATCTTGGCTTGGCTCAGCCATGGGGTGGCAGCAGGAGCAGGGAAGGGATCGTCCCCCTGCACTCGGCGCTGGAGAGGCCGCACCTCAAATCCTGGGTTCAGTTTTGGGCCTCTCACTCCAAGAAAGACCTTGAGGGGTTGGAGTGCGTCCGGAGAAGGGACCAGAGCTGGGGAAGGGTCTGGAGAACAGGGGTTGTGGGAGTGGCTGAAGCACCTGGGACTGTTTAGTCTGGAGAAGGGGAGGCTGAGGGGAGACCTCATCACTGTCCACAACTGACTGAAAGGAGATTGTGGTGAGGTGGGTGTTGGTCTCTTCTCCCAAGGGACAGGGGATCGGACAAGAGGAAATGGCCTCAAGTTGCCCCAGGGCAGGTTCAGACGGGACATCAGGAAAAATGTCTTCACCCAAAGGGTTCTCAGGCCCTGGCAGAGGCTCCCAGGGAGGTGGTGGAGTCCCCATCCCTGGAGGGGTTTAAAAGCCAGGCACATGAGGTGCTCAGAGATGGTTCAGTAGTGGACAGGGACGGTTGGACTCGATGACCTCAGAGGTCTTTTCCAACCAAGCCATTCCATGATTCTATGAACCAGGGATTCCGAAGGGAGCCCAGAAACTATCCTCAACCCTGAGCCTCAAGTCCTCTTCCCATCCCACCAACCCCACCGTAGCCCTGGAACAACACCACGAGTGTCTGCTGGGAGGACGACGACCGCTTTGTGTCCTCGTTCTGTATTTAGGAAAGGAGAGGAAGAATGGCTTTTCTGTGGAGGGGAACAAAGGGGCCGTGTGAGGGGCTGGTGGGGCCAGGCCTGTCCTGCACCTCCCAGCCACCACGGCCACCCCACATCTGCCACCAGCAAAGCCCTGCCGTGGGAATGCCCACCCGCCCCAAAGCCCCCCAACAGAGTGTCCTCATCCTGCACCACAGCCGCCAGCAATGTCCTGAGAGGAGATGGCCTTGTGTCCGTCGTGTCATGCGTGCTGGCCTGGCGGTGGGGACCGTGGTTGGCAGCACTATGGTGCGTCATCCATCGTGGTATGCCATCCATCCATTGCCATGTGTCATCCATCCATCCATCGCCACATGCCATCTATCCATCGCCACGTGCCATCCATCCATCCACCACCATGTGCCATCCATCGCCATGTGCCATTCAACCATCCATCGCCATGTGCCATCCATCCATCCATCGCCATGTGCCATCCATTGCCACATGCCATCCAACCATCCATTGCCATGTGCCATCCATCCACCACCATGTACCACCCATCACCGTGTGCAGTTCATCCATCCATCATCATCATGTGTCATCCATCCATCGCCGTGTGCCACCCATCATGGTGTGCCATCCATCGTCACGTGCCATCCACGCATCACCATGTGCCACCCATCACGGTGTGCAATCCATCCATCGCCATGTGCCATCCATCGTCACATGCGATTCATCCATCACTGCATGCCATCCACTGCAGTGTGCCATCCACCACAGTGTGCCATTCATCCATCCCAGCATGCCATCCATCACAGTGTGCAATCCATCCATCCATCACCATGTGCCATCCATCCATCGTCAGGTGCCATCCATCACAGTGTACAATCCATTCATCATCATGTGCCATCCATCCATCGTCATGTGCCATCTATCCATTGCCATGTGCCATCCATTGCAGTGTACAATCCATCATCACCACGTGCCATCTATCACAGGATGCCATCCATTGGCACGTGTCATCCACCCATTGCAATGTACAATCCCTCCATCGCCACATGCCAGCCATCCATTGTGGCATTCCATCCATTCCAATGTGCCATCCATCACCATATGCCATCCATCCATCACCATGTGCCATCCATCGCCATGTGCCACCCGCTGTGGTGTGCCATCCATTGTGGTGTGCCATCCACTGCGCCATGCCATCCATCCATCACAATGTGCCATCCATCGCGATGTGCTACCCACTGTGGTGCGCCATCCACCCATCATAACGTGCCACCCACTGGCGTGTGCCAACCACCGCAGTATGCCACTCACTGCCACGTGCCACCCATCGCTGCATGCCATGCACCATGCGTACCATCCATCCATCACCACAAACCACTCATCCATCATGGTGTGCCATCTACCACAGTGTCCATCTGTTCATCACCATGAGCCATTCACTGTGGCATGCCATCCACCTCACAGCGTGCCATCCATTGCCACGTGTCATCCATTGCTGCATGCCATCCACCGCAGAGTGCCATCCATCCATTGCAGTGTGCCATCCATCATGGTGTGCCATGCACCACAGAATGCCATTGATCCATCGTCACATGCCACCCATCCATCAGGGTGTGCCATCCATCAAAACATGCCATTCATCCATCATGGTGTGCCACCCATCAGTGTGCCATCTACCATGGTGTGTCATCCATCTATCACGGTGTGCCATTCATCGCCACATGCCATCCATCCATTGCCGCATGCCATCCACCAGGCTGTGCCATCCATCCACCACAGTGTGCCATCCATCCATCACTACGTCATCCATCATGATGTGCCATCCATCACAGTGTGTCATCCATCCATGCCAAGTACCATCCACCGTCCCATGCCATCCACCACGCTGTGTCATCCAGCACCATGTGCCATCCCTCTACCGATGGGCATCCTCCACCACTGTGGACAACCTGGGTTCACAGCTGCCCTCTAGCAGCTGACACAGCAGAAGAGCCCTTGGGCCACCACTTGTCTTTGAAGCAAAACTCCATAGAATCACAGAATCATTGAGGTTGGGAAAGACCTCCAAGCTCATCCAGTCCAACACCAGCCCAACCCCACTGTGCCTACTAAACCACATCCCCAAGTGCCTGGGCCACACGGTTTTTGAACCCCTCCAGGGATGGGGACTCCACCACTGCCCTGAGCAGCCTCTGCCAGGGCTTCACTGCTCTTTGAATGAATCCATGATCTTCCCAATGTCCAACCTAAACCTCCCCTGGTGCAACTTGAGGCCGTTTCCTCTCAAGCATCTCTTGTTCCATGGGAGCAGAACCCGATGCCCACCTGGCTCCAGCCACCTTCCCAGGAACTGCAGAGAGTGATGAGGTCTCCCCTCAGCCTCCTCTTCTCCAGACTAACGCTCCCTAGGTCCCTCAGCCGCTCCCACAACCCCTGTTCTCCAGACCCTTCCCCAGCTCCGTTCCCTTCTCTGGACGCGCTCCAGCCCCTCAAGGTCCTTCTTGGAGTGAAGGGTCGAAAACTGAACCCAGGATTCGAGGTGCCATGTGCAGGGGGACGATGACAACCAGGAGGACAAATGGTCTGGGATGGGACCCAACACAGAACTGATCTGAACAGGTCAGGAGACATCCCGGGATGGGAGGCCGGGCTGCTGGAGGCAGAACCAGCTTGGGATCAGTTTCAAATAACTCATCACGGGCAGGGAGCTGGAGAGGAACGTTTACAGCTTCACCATTGTTTATGAAAGCAAGACGGGACCTCATCCAGAGGGACCTGGCCAGGCTGGATAAGTGGGGCTGTGTGACCTCATGAGGTTCAACAAGCCCAAGGGCAAGGTCCTACACCTGAGTCAGGGCAACCCCTGGTATCAACGCAGGATGGGAGATGATGGGATTGGGAGCAACGCTGAGGAGAAGGACTTGGGGTGCTGGGGGGGCAGAAGCTCAACGTGAGCCGGCAATGAGCGCTCCCAGCCCAGAAACCCCCCGTGTGCTGGGCTGCACCCAAAGCAGTGGGAGCAGCAGGGGAGGGAGGGGATTCTGCCCCTCTGCTCCGCTCTGGGGAGACCCCACCTGCAGCCCTGGGTCCAGTTCTGGAATCCCCAACGGAAGAAGGACCTGGAACTGTTGGAGCAGGTCCAGAGGAGGCCACGGAGATGATCCAAGGGCTGGAGCCTCTGCTATGAGGCCAGGCTGGGAGAGTTGGGGTTCTTCACTCTGGAGAAGAGAAGGCTCTGGAAAGACCTCATAGCAGCCTCCCAGTACTGAAAGGGGCTCCAGGAAAGCCGGGGAGGGGCTTTTTCCAAGGGCCTGGAGTGACGGGACGAGGGGGAACAGCTTTAAACTGGAAGGGGAAGATTGAGATTGGACATCAGGAAGAAATTCTTCATGCTGAGGGTGGGGAGGCCCTGGCCCAGGTTGCCCAGAACATTGGTGGATGCCCCTTCCCTGGAGGTGCTCAAGGCCAGGTTGGATGGGGCTTGGAGCCCCCTGATGCAGTGGGAGGTGTCCCTGCCCATGGCAGGGGGTGGCACTGGATGGGCTTGGAGGTCCCTTCCAACCCAAACCATTCCATGATTCTATGAACTGGGAGCCTGGGCACGAGACACGCTGACACAGAGCGTTGCTGCTCTGCCAAGCCGTGCTGTTCCTGGAGCCAGTGCCAAGGGAAGAGCTGTGTTTATCTTTAGAAATGTTCAAGCAGAAGAGGAAGTCATTAACCAAAAAAAAAGTCCGTCTGTTTCTGAGAGCTCGGCCTGGGAAAGCGCTGCCCGGAGGTGGACGGGCAGGGACACGGAGATAAGCATTGAGCAGCTGCCTCCTCCTTGCTCACCCTTTCTGGGAATGCTCCCTGCCCAGGTGGAACAGGACGCCCTTGGCAAACACCTTGCGTTTGACAGGACCAGCAGAACCTGCAGGCACGGGCAGGGCTTCAACCCAACACCGTGGTCACCACTGGCTGCCAGGAGAACACCTGCCCCACCTCACTGGACTCTGAGGTCTCTTTGGAGAAGCCCTCAAGGGAAATGATCCCAAGACACGGCAGGCTGTGAACCACTGGAAGGCACAAACGTGCTGTGGAATCAAGAGCCTTATTTGGCTTGGAACAAGCGGGAGGTGTCCCTGCCCATGGCAGGGGGTGGAACTGGATGGGCTTGCAGGTCCCTTCTGACCCAAATCATTCCATGATTCCATGATTCTAACTTGCCATCAATGAGAACTCCCAGATCCCATCCCTGGAGGTGTTGAAGGCCAGGTTGGATGGGGCTTGGATCCCCCAATCCACTGGGAGGTGTCCCTGCCCATGGCAGGGGGTGGAACTGGATGGGCTTGGAGGTCCCTCCTAACCCAACCCATTCCATGATTCTATGATTCTATGAAGCGCCAGCTGCTTGGATGGAGAAGGGGAGAGGAATGTTCAGGTGCTCCTTCAAACCCAGAGGGACCAGGATTGATGTGGAGCTACGGAAGCTGCTGGGAACAGCATGGAATCACAGCTACAATAGCCTGCGCACCCCCAGCAGTGGTGGGACAATGCAGGCCAGAAGAGCTTCAGAAAGTGCCTTTCCCTCAGCTATGTGGTTCCCAACAGCTTCTCAGGGATGTTGGAGCTCACGAAGGGAAAAAATTGTCTTCTCTGGTTCTTTGATGGAATCACAGAATCATGGAATGGTTTGGGTTGAAAGGGACCTTAAAGCTCATCAAATGCGCCCCCCCTGCCATGGGCAGGGACATCCCCCACTGCATCAGGGGGCTCCAAGCCCCATCCAACCTGGCCTTGGACACTGCAAGGGGGACACAAATCTCATGACTGATCATGCTCTGAGTGCTCCATGATCTGCTCCAGGTTGCAGCTGCCCTCCCTGCTGCACGAAGGGAGAGGACAACTGCCCACGCCGGGCATCCCTGCCTGCCACTGCCTCCCTCAACCTGCCCCTCTCCCAGGGGCACCGTTGAGAACCCAGAGCCGAGCCCTGGCAGCGCCGCACTGTTCCGACCTCCCCGTCTTGTGCCAAGCAGGGCGACCCCGGAAAGGGGAAGAGACACAACCAAGCAGGGGCATCTTCAGCATCTTCCTGACGCCACTTCCTCCTCGCCCTGGCGAGGCTGCCTTGAGCTGCGAGCTGCTTGCTGCTGCTGTGCTGAGCTGCTCGCTGCACCTGCGCTGTCTGATGTTTGGAGCTGCTGCACTGTGTTGCTTGGTGCTGCTGCGCTGTGTGATGCTTGGAGCTGCTGTGCTGAGTTGCTCGGCGCAGCTGCGCTGTGTGATGCTTGAAGCTGCTGTGCTCTGTGATGCTCAGTTCTGCTGCGCTGTGTGATGCTTGGAGCTGCTGTGCTCTGTGATGCTCGGTTCTGCTGCGCTGTGTGATGCTTGGAGCTGCTGTGCTCTGTGATGCTCCCTTCTGCTGCGCTGTGTGATGCTTGAAGCTGCTGTGCTCTGTGATGCTCAGTTCTGCTGCGCTGTGTGATGCTTGGAGCTGCTGTGCTCTGTGATGCTCGGTTCTGCTGCGCTGTGTGATGCTTGGAGCTGCTGTGCTCTGTGATGCTCGGTTCTGCTGCGCTGTGTGATGCTTGGAGCTGCTGTGCTCTGTGATGCTCCCTTCTGCTGCGCTGTGTGATGCTTGAAGCTGCTGTGCTCTGTGATGCTCGGTTCTGCTGCACTGTGTGATGCTTGAAGCTGCTGTGCTCTGTGATGCTCCCTTCTGCTGCGCTGTGTGGTGCTTGAAGCTGCTGTGCTGTGTGATGCTCAGTTCTGCTGTGCTGTGTGATGCTTGGAGCTGCTGTGCTCTGTGATGCTCCCTTCTGCTGCGCTGTGTGGTGCTTGAAGCTGCTGTGCTCTGTGATGCTCAGTTCTGCTGCGCTGTGTGATGCTTGGAGCTGCTGTGCTGCGTGATGCTCCCTTCTGCTGCGCTGTGTGGTGCTTGAAGCTGCTGTGCTCTGTGATGCTCAGTTCTGCTGCGCTGTGTGATGCTTGGAGCTGCTGTGCTGCGTGATGCTCAGTTCTGCTGCACTGAGCTGCTCGGTTCTGCTGTGCAGAGATGCTTGGTGCTGCTGCACTGTGTGATGCTTGGAGCTGCTGCGCTGAGCTGTTTGGTGCTGCTGCGCTGTGTGATGCTTGGTGCTGCTTGCACTGCTCGGTGCCATTGTGCTGCACAGTGCTCGGTGCTACAGTGCTGTTCTGCTTGCTGCAACTGCCCTGCTTGCTGCTCAGTGCTGCTGCACTGTGCAATGCTCGATGCCACCGCCCTGAGCTGCTTGGTACCACTGAGCTGCTCGGTTCTGCTGTGCTGCCTGGTGCCGCTGCGCTGTGCAGAGCTCGATGCTGCTGTGCTGCTCTGCTCGCTGCCACTGCACTAAGCTGCTCGGTACCACTGTGCTCCTCACTGCTGCTGCACTGCTCAGTGGGGCTGTGCTGTGTGCTGCACGGTGCTGCTGCGCCGCGTGGTGCTTGGCTCTGCTGTGCCGTGTCATGCTCAGTGCTGCTGCACTGCACCGCTCACTGCTGCTGTGCTGTGTGATGCTGCAGGTGCTCAGAGCCACTGCACTGCTCAGTGCAACTGTGCTGCTTGGTGCCATGGTGCTACTCGGTGCCGTTGCAATGCCTGGTGCTGCTGCACTGCTCCCTGCAGCTGCACTATGATGCTCAGTGCTGCTGCAACTCTTGGTGCTGCTATGCTCCTTGGTGCTGCTGCACAGCATGATGCTCAGTGCTGCTGCGCTGCTCCCTGCCGCTGTGTTGAGCTATGATCAGTGCTGCTGCGCTGCTCGGTGCTGCTGCGTTACATGATGCTCAGTGCTGCTACACTGCTCGGTGTCCCTGCATTTTCAGCTGTTTGGTGCTGCTGCGCTGCTCAGTGGTGGCTGCGGCAGCCAGAGTTGCTCAGCAGAGCTGCAAGGGCTCCTCAGCAGCGCAGGATGCTCCATCCATCCCCTCTCCCTGCCCTCCCCAGGCCTGCGTATCCATGTCCACAGATCCATGTCCTCCTGCCCAGGCACCCTCTCCTGGAAGCTGCAGCTTAAGGGGCAGTAAAGAAATAAATCATGCGATCGAAGGTGGTGTCAGAAAGACTGGAGCTGCCTGGGGGCACAGGGCCAGGGCAGCCCAGGAGAGAACCATGGAATCTTGGAATTATTAGGGTGGGAAAAGACCTCCACACTCAGCCAGTGCAACATCAGCCCAGCCCCACCATGTCAAAAACCAAAGCCCGAAGCACCACAGCCTCAAGTTTTTTGAACCCCTCCAGGGATGGAGGCTCCAGCACCACCCTGGGAGCCTCTGACAGGGCTTGACAACCCTTTTCCTGAAGGAACTTTTCCCAGTATCCAATCTACACCTCCCCTGGTGCAACCTGAGGCTGTTTCCTCTCATCCCATCCCTTGTTCCTTGGAAGCAGAGCCAAATCTGGCTCCAACCTCCTTCACAGGAGCTGCAGAGAGCGACGAGGTCTCCCCTCAGCCTCCTCTTCTCCAGGCTGAACAGCTCCAGGTCCCTCAGACACTCCAACAACCCCTGTTCTCCAGACCCTTCCCCAGCTCTGGTCCCTTCTCCAGACGCACTCCAGCCCCTCCAGTTCTTTCTTGGAGTGAGGGGCCCAAAACTGACCCCAGGATTCGAGGTGCTGAGTGCAGGGGGACGATCCCTTCCCTGCTCCTGCTGCCACCCCATGGCTGAGCCAAGCCAGGATGCTGGGGGCCTTCTTGGCCACCTGAGCCACTGCTGGATTGTGTTCAGCTGCTTTTGACCAGCACCCCCAGGTCCTTCTCCTCCAGGCAGCTTTCCAGCTGCACTTCCCAAAGGCAGGGTTACTGAAACCAAACAGATCCACGGTGTGGCCATCTCCTTTCTGACGCAGAGGAAACAACGGGAAGGATTTTACGCTGGTGGATTCCAAACCATGAGGAGCCCTCACTGAGCACAACCTCCCTCGGTTGCCCCCACAGTTACAGCGACACGCAGGTTATGAAGCCACGGAGCAGGAACAGTACCAGATCCCATCATTAACCAAAGGTTTTGCTCAAGAACCAATGTGGTGGTTGGACTGGATGAGGCACTTAGCACCATGGTTTAGATGACGAGTAGGTGTTGGTGTTGGGTCATAGGTTGGACTCGATGATCTCAAAGGTCTTTTCCAACCTTGTGATACTGTGATACGGTGTGTGTGATTCCCCAGCAGGCTGAGGGGTAACAAGATTCCAGCAGCTTTTGGCCAAGGCCCTCAGCCCTCTGGGGTGAATGTTGGGGTGTCCTGTGCAGGGCCAGGAGTTGGACTCAATGGTCCTGGTGGGTCCCTCCAAACTTAGCTCATCCTATGCTTGCACGGCAATTCCCAGCTGGCACGGAGCAAGCAGCCCACGCACGGCACCTTGGGCACGTGGCAGGCACAAGGAGAGCTGCTAAAAGCGTTTTAGAGGAGGAATCTGCTCTATTTTTACCTGATGCCAAATTCCAGCTGCCTCCCAAGGGACCTCTCAGCCAGCGCCACTGCCACCCTGTCCCGATAATTACAGAGCCACCAACATCTACCCATGGCCTAAAAACAGCATGTGATGCACCAATGGCTCCTCCTGCCGCAACACCGACCACGCCAGCGGGAGCCAGCGGACACGGAGGAGCCGTGGGGCCATCCTGCGTTTGCACAACCCACTGCTATTTTCATTCTGACGCTTTGGGATCTTCCAACCCTGCCGACAGCGTGGGGTTGAAGCAGCCCAACTCCCTGCACAAAGGGCTTGGGAAGAATGGATGAAGAAGGTGAGAGGGGTTTCCAGGTGTTCCTCCAAACCCAGAGGGACCACGAGTGATGTGGAGCTAAGGAAGCTGCTGGGAGCAGCAGGGAATCATGGGATGGGTTGGGTTGGAAGGGACCTCCAAGCCCACCCAGTCCCACCCCCTGCCATGGGCAGGGGACACCTCTCACTGCATCAGGGGGCTCCAAGCCCCATCCAACCTGGCCTTGGACACCTCCAGGGATGGGGCAGCCACAGCTTCTCTGGGCAACCTGGGCCAGGGCCTCCCCACCCTCATCATGAAGAATTTCTTCCTGATGTCCAATCTAAATCTTCTCTCTTCCAATTTAAAGCCACATCCCGATGTGTCCCAGCAGTTCTTGGGTTGGGAAGAGGAGGAAGGGGTAGGAAGAACCGGACAAGATCTTCATTGCCAGGCTGGGAGAGCTGCATTGATCTGATTCCTTAGGTGCCCATCAGCCCCATTTCCGGGCTTCCCGCCTCAGGGGGGTCACTGGGAAGGAAGGATCGGAGGATGAAGGAGAAGCAAAGCAGTGCGGTTCCTGCAGGAAACTCTCGGTGTGAGACAGGTTGCCCAGCCCGGAAGAGGAAGGGGCTGATGCGAAGGAGAACTGAAAACACCATCGATTACAGAGTGCTTGGGGGTGGAGAACCAACATCCCCCCTTCAGCCTTCTGCTTCCGCATCAGCATGTCTGCAGGGAGCCAACATGCTCTCCGAAACGGGCAGAGCCCTGCTGGGGCAGCAGCTCCCAGCCCAGAGCTGGCCAAGCCTGGGCACGGTGCCACTGGGAGAACCACAGAACCCACTGTGATGACTAAATCATGTCCCCAAGTGCCAGGGCCACATGGTTTTTGAACCCTTCCAAGGATGGAGACACCACCAGCGCCCTCGGGCAGCCTCTGCCAGGGCTTCAACACTCTGCCAGCAAAGATATTTTTCCCAATATTCCCCCTAAACCTCCCCTGCCACAACTTGAGGCCATTTCCTCTTGTCCCATCTCCTTGTGAGCAGAGCCCGATCCCCACATGGCTCCAACCTCCTGTCCAGGAGCTGCAGAGAACACTGAGGTCTTAGAATCACGGAATGACCTGAGTTGGAAGGGAACCACCAGGACCACCCAGTCCAACTCCTGGCCCTGCACAGGACACCCCAACATTCACCCCGTGTCCCTGAGGGCCTTGGCCAAAGGCTGCTGGAATCTTGTCAGACTGGGACTGCTTCCCTGGGGAGCTGTTCCAGTGCTCCACCACCCTTTGGGGGAAGAACCTTCTCCTCATGTCCAACCAAAAGAAAAATCCTGCTCCTTCCCAGGGCTGGGATCACTGTTCCCTTCCATCCCCCAAGTGATGCATCAGGCAGGGACAGGATTCAGAAGCCCAAGATGAGCAGCTTGGCCGCGCTCCTGGGCCTCTGCCCCTTGCAGCCCCCCACTTCTAATCCCTTTGTAATTAGCAGAGAAGCAGGGAGACGAATCCTAGCTCTGCTGTGCACCAGGCAGCACCAAGTCCTGCCAGGGGGATTACCGGGATTACCAGGTCTCCAGCGGCTTCTGCCTCCAGACACCGCAAGCATCTCAGGTCCCCCCAGTCCCACCTGGTGCTACACAAACCACCCCATCCTCCCCGCCCAAGAGATTATCCAGAAAGCCTTTAAGAGGCAGCAGTGGCTCCCAAGGTCACTGGAGCCACGTGGGAAGGGACAGGGGCTCCTAATCACTGTCCACAACTGCCTGAAAGGAGGTTGTGGTGAGGTGGGTGTTGGTCTCCCAAGTGACAGGAGATGGGACGAGAGGAAATGGCCTCAAGTTGCACCAGGGCAGGTTCAGTTTGGACATCAGGAGAAATTTCTTCACTGAAAGGGTTCTCAGGCCCTGGCAGAGGCTCCCAGGGAGGTGGTGGAGTCTCCATCCCTGGAGGGGTTTAAAAGCCGGGCAGATGAGGTGCTCAGGGATCTGGTTTAGCAGTGGACAGGGACGGCTGGACTCCATGACCTCAAAGGTCTTTTCCAACCAGGTGATTCTGTGATTCTGTGATAGAATCACAGAATGGTTTAGATTGAAAAAGATCTCAAAGCCCATCCAGTCCCACCCCTGCCATGGGCAGGGACACCTCCCACTGCATCAGAGGGCTCCAAGCCCCATCCAGCCCAGCCCTGAACACCTCCAGGGAGGGGGCAGCCACCACTTCTCTGGGCAACCTGGGCCATTCCCCCTCATCCTGTCCCTAGCGAGAGCGTCCTGTGGGCGCCCTTCCCCAGTACCAATCCCAGCCTGATGCCGCTGCCAGATTGGAGCCATCGATGCCACTTGGCTTTGGCTGTGCCAAGAAGCAGGGATCAACGTTTCTGGGCTGGCTCCCAGGATAATCAGGGAGAGAAGTTCTTCTCCACTTTCCCCAGCACAGTCCAAGAATCCTGTGGATGAGGACAGCTCCTTGTTTGGGAAAACCAAGGTGTGCCCCGTGCTCAACCAATGCATGAGATTCCAGTAATCCCATCAAGGTTCCAGCTCCTGGAACAACTGTTTCCACCTCCAAGTGAGAAGCTTCTTGGTGACCCAAAGAACATCCATCACCTTTGTACTTTGGGATACAGCCAGGGCACGGAAACACTGTTCCATCTACTTCCTACGAGCAGGAAACAGAATTCTCCTCCTCCATGCAAAACCAGGAGACCAGAGACGTGGAGCCGGCGGCACAGCATGTCCTTCACTCCCAGTTGGCCTCCCTGCCTGCCCACACCTACAAAACTCCCTAAAAGTGGATCCCGGGAACCAGAGGACAAGGACAGAGGAGCTTCCATGTGGCTTGAGGAGCTCCCCCATCTCCACAGTCTAAAATTCCCCATCTCCACCAGCCTGAAATTCTCCATCTTATGAAACAGCACAAATGAAATCATAAGATAATCCAGAATTGATTTTGAAGGTAAGACAAGACCACAAAGCCCAGTGGGAATAAGAAAGGTCTTAACAGATTAAGAACCACCCGGTGAGTGGCTGAAATCCCAGCAGGAAGCTTGGAGGAACAACCACAGGGCACCGGTGGCTCGACATGAGCCGGCAACATCCGCTACCAGGCCAGAAACCCCCCGTGTGCTGGGCTGCACCCAAAGCAGTGGGAGCAGCAGGGGAGGGAGGGGATTCTGCCCCTCTGCTCCGCTCTGGGGAGACCCCACCTGCAGCCCTGGGTCCAGGTCTGGAATCCCCAACGGAAGAAGGAGATGAAACTGTTTGAGTGAGGCCAGGGGAGGCCACGGAGATGATCCAAGGGCTGGAGCCCCTCTGCTATGAGGCCAGGCTGGGAGAGTTGGGGTTGCTCAGCCTGGAGAAGAGAAGGCTCTGGGAAGACCTCATAGCAGCCTCCCAGTACTGAAAGGGGCTCCAGGAAAGCTGGGGAGGGGCTTTTTCCAAGGGCCTGGAGTGACAGGACGAGGGGGAACGGCTTTAAACTGGAAGGGGGAAGACTGAGATTGGACATAGGAAGAAATTCTCGACACTGAGGGTGGTGAGGCCCTGGCCCAGGTTGCCCACAGAAGTGGTGGCTGCCCCATCCCTGGAGGTGTTGAAGGCCAGGTTGGATGGGGCTTGGAGCCCCCTGATGCAGTGGGAGGTGTCCCTGCCCATGGCAGGAGGTGGGACAGGATGGGCTTGGAGGTCCCTTCCAACCCAAACTCATTCCATGATTCCATGACATTGTCAAGAGGGCACAGTGAGGCAGCTCAGCACCAACACAGACCACGCGATGCTCAGGGACGATGCTGTGCTTTGCAAACCCATCCCAGCTGCCCTCGGCTTGGTGGCATCTCCAGGATCTTCCAGTGAGTTCAGGAGCTGGGATTCCCCCACTGACATCCTCTCAGCCCACTCCCAGTCAGGAGGTCCCACCACATGTTAGGGCCGGCGGGGCTCTGTCCAAGCTCTGTGATGGTGTGAGCAAACGGCATGGACCACTCTGCCCAGCACTCAGTCCAGGAGCTCATGGAGCAGCAAACAGGATTCCTCCAGGCTGGAAAAGTGGGCCCAGCCTCAGTAGCACATGAGGATGGACACAACCTCCAGACTGCAAGCTCTGGGTTGAAGTTTCCACCTAGGACAGAGCTTAACCCTTTGGAACAGGGAAATCAAACACAGCTGTGGTGGGCGATGGTTCTGCTAGGGACGAACTGCCCATCCCATAATGGGCCAAGGAGAAACAGAATCATGGAATCATTAAGGTTGGAAAAGACCTTCAAGCTCAGCCAGTTCAAGATTAGCCCAGTCCCACTGCACCCACTAAACCACGTCCCGAAACGCCACATTCACATGGTTTTTGAACCTTTCCAGGGATGGAGACTCCACCACTGCCCCAGAAGCCTTTGCCAGCCCTTTTCCTGAAGAAACTTTTCCCAATATCCAATCTAAACCTCGCCTGGTGCAACCTAAGGCCATTTCCTCTCATCCTATCCCTTATTCCTTAGGAGAAGAGATCAACACCGACCTGGCCCCAACCTCCTTTCCAGAGGCTCTCTTTGCAGAGAGCAATGAGGTCTCCCCTCAGCCTCCTCTTCTCCAGGATAAACAACCCCAGGTCCCTCAGCCGCCCCCACAACCCCTGTTCTCCAGACCCTTCCTCAACTCCATTCCCTTCTCCAGACGCGCTCCAACCCCTCAAGGTCCTTCTTGGAGTGAGGGGTCCAAAACTGAACCCAGGATTCGAGGTGTGGCCTCCCCAGCGCTGAGTGCAGGAGGATGATCCCTTCCCTGCTCCTGCTGCCACCCCATGGCTGATCCAAGCCAGGATGCTGGTGGCCTTCTTGGCCACCTGGGCCACTGCTGGCTCATGTTCAGCCGCTGTCAAACAGCAGCCCCAGGTCCTTCTCCTCCAGGCAGCTTTCCAGCCATTTCCTATGCCTTTCCCGGGTGGGGGTTCTGCCGTGTGGGCACATGGGGTCCAAGGGCCAGTGGCCACTTTGGGCCACAGGCTGAGCGTTGGCCATCAGGGACACCTTGCATGGGACTCTCCTCTGCTGGACTGGGAATCTCCTGCTGGACTGGGAATCTGCTCTGCTGGACTGAGACTCTCCTGCTGGACCTGGAATCTCCTGCTGAACTGGGAATCTTCTCTGCCGGACTGCAAATTTCCTGCGGCTGGACTGGGAATCTCCCCTGCTAGACTAGGAATCTCCTCTTCTGGAGCAGGACTCTCCTGCTGGTTGGGGAATCTCCTCTGCTGGACTAGGAATCTCCTCTTCTGGAGCAGGACTCTCCTGCTGGTTGGGGAATCTCCTCTGCTGGACTGGTAATCTGCTCTGCTGGACTGGGAATCTCCTGCTGGACTGGGAATCTCGGATCAGGAATGTCCTTCTCTGGAGACACACAGACTTCCCTGGATGCATTCTTGTGCAACCAACTGGAGGCAGCCTTGCTTTAGCAGAGGGGATGGACTGGAAGAGCTCCAGAGGGCCCTTCCAGCCCCAACACCCTGGGATTCCGCACGTCCATGGATGAAGAGCAGGCAGAGCCAACATCTCCTCGTGGTGCCCCCAGTCCCAGTGCTGCTCTTTCACATCCCCTCCCAGCCACAGGCACCGAGTGTCCCCACCGACCAGGTGCGTGCGGAGTTTGGGGAAGAGAGCGGAGGGTTCTGCACCGCTCGGAAAACCCCAGGTTCCCCATTGGGCCCCTCCAACCCACAAAAGCCGGCTTTGATAGTGACAACAGCAAATAATACCAGGAACCCGAGTTCAGCTCGCGACGAGACTGAGCTGGGAGTGGGGAGCGGCGCAAGAGGAAGGCCAAGGAACCACTGAATGCTTCTCCACTCCCTGACCCTTCCTCACCAGCCTCAGGGTAGGTGAGGTCCATAAATCCCCAACCCAAACACACCGACAGCTGATTTATCATAGAATGACCTGAGTTGGAAGGGACCCACATCGAGTCCAACTCCTGATGGGAAGATGGGTTCCTGATGGAAAGAGTGAGTCAACACCTCTAATGCAACGGAGACGGATAGGCCATGTCTTCCACAACTGTGACACTGAGGAGCACCGAGCCCTGAGGTCTGAGCAAAAAACCATAGAATGAGCTCAGTTGGAAGGGACCCACCAGGACCATCCAGTCCAACTCCTGGCCCTGCACAGGACACCCCAACATTCACCCCACGTCCCTGAGGGCCTTGGCCAAAGGCTGCTGGAATCTTGTCAGGCTGGGACTGCTTCCCTGGGGAGCTGGTCCAGTGCTCCACCACCCTCTGGGGGAAGAACCTTCTCCTCACGTCCAACCTAACCCTCCCCTGGCATCTTTCTGCCATTCCCTGGGGTCCTGGCATTGGGCACCAGAGAGAAGAGCTCAGCGCCTGCTCCTCCTCCTCCCCTGGTGAGGAAGCAGCTCTGAGGTCCCTCTCAGCCTCCTCTTCTCCAGGCAGGGGTGTTGTAACTGGCTGATCTTTAAGGTCCCTTCCAACCCAACCCATCTCATGATTCTATGACTGTTGACTCCACCACTAAACCATGTCCCCAGGCATCACATCCACGTGACTTTTGAAGCCCTCCGGGGATGGTGAGTCCATCACCACCCTGGGCAGCCTCTGCCAGGGCTCAACAGCCCTTTCCATAAAGGAACCTTTCCCAGTATCCAATCTAAACTTCTCATGGAGCACAACTGTCCCCGCTTTGGACCGACCTAATCCAGAAAGCCCAGTCGCATCACTCCATGGTATCCAGCCAGGCCATGGCTGAAGCCGGTGCAGCATCACAGCAGCTTCACTAACAGATCTGCTGACTTGGACATCGACATCCTTCTCTGTTACGGATTTGCCAACGTTGTTCTTTCCCCTGTGCCCACTCCAAGCTCTTTGGAGATCCAGAAAAGATTTAGAGCCCCTTCTCCTTACAAACCCTCTTGACCTGGTCATGTCATTGCCAGCCAAACCCGGGGAGCCAGGACATTTCATTCGTGTCCCCTTGTCCTTTCTTCTCATTCCAGCCTAGGTCTGTGTTTCCATGCATGGAATCGCATGTCCAGTCCAGGGCTTTGTTGGTTCCCCACTGCTCACCAGCAGAAACTGGGTCCGTGAAGCTGTTCCTGATGCTCCTGGTGATGTTGCGCTGCAAGATGCTGTCTCCAAGGTAGGGCTCATGAAGCCCTGCTCTCACTCTTCACGGTTCCTGAGCCAGGATGGGGGCCAGCCTGACGACTTCCAGCACAGGGAAGCTCCCTCCCATACATCCCCTGTGGTGGCGCAGCCCATCCTTCTCATCCAGCACCATTCCACCTCACTGCTGGGAAATCCAAGGATGTCCTTTACCTCCGGAGAGCCTCTCCATCTGCCAGAAGATCTGCAGACCCTACAGCCCTGCTCTCCTGGTCCAAGTGGATGCGGTACTGATAACAAGGCTGTGTGGGATCGGTCCCCTGGCACGCTGGGACGCGTTGGCAGGGTCACCCAGAGCAGCCAACTTCCCTCCCTCCACCTCTTTGGCCCGGTTTTCCTCCTTGCCCACCGTCTGCTTTCTCCTTCTCTCGCCTTCCAACCATCCCCACCGGGCTGGGTTCCTTGTCCTCATCCTCACCACAGTGTGATGTTCCTCAGGGAATTCGTTCTTCATAGGGCAAGGACGCCCAATGACCACTGGCCACCCAAATGGCCAGATGACACCCAAATGGCCAGTAGCCACCCAAGAAGTCAGTGGCCACCCAAATGGCAGGCAGACATCCAAGCAGTCAGTGGCCACCCACACAGCCAGTGGCCACTCAGTCAGTGGCCACCAAAACAGCCAGTGGCTGCCCAGTCAGTGGCCACCCAAATGGCCAGTAGCCACTCACACAGCAAGTGGCCACTAGAATTGCCAGAGGCCACTCACACAGTGGCCAAACAGCCAGTGGTCACCCAAACAGTCAGTGCCCAACCAAATGGCCAGTGGTCATCCAAGCAGTCAGTGGCCACCCACATGGCCGGTGGCCACTCAGCACAGGAAGGAGGAACCACTCACTCTTGAAGCACCCCTTTGCCCACTGGAGGATTCCTTACCATGGTCCTGGAGACGGCAGCAACGAACACCGGGAGACTGGACCCAACATTCCCTGTTGGGCACTGCCCTGGGAGAGGGGTGTGAGGAGTTGGGGTGGTGGCCAATGGCAGGGAAAGGGGCTCCAGGAAAGCTGGGGAGGGGCTCTGGATCAGGGAGAGCAAGGATGGGATGAGGGAGAACAGTTTTGAGCTGAAAGAGAGGAGATTGAGATGAGATCTTGCGGAGAAATGTTTTTCTGTGAGGGTGGGGAGGCCCTGGCCCAGGTTGCCCAGAGCAGTGGTGGCTGCCCCATCCCTGGAAGTGTTGAAGGCCAGGTTGGATGGGGCTTGGAGCCCCCTGATGCAGTGGGAGGTGTCCCTGCCCATGGCAGGGGGTTGGGACTGGATGGGCTTTGAGGTCCCCTCCAACACAACCCATTCCATGATTCCACGACATGCAGACTCTCAGGCACCACGGTTTAACTCAGGGCCAAACACAACTCATGACGCATCCCTGCACTGGTTGCTCTGCCATTGCCACTGCTGCTCCTCCCGAAGAAGCTGAAGCAAACAATTGTCCTCCAGCCTCGACCCACTTGGCGCTGAACAGAGAGGCTGTGTTTGAGGGCAAGTGCAGGACAGTGACCCCACTCTCCACTCGGCAGTGGACATGGCAGCAGCTGTGCTGGCTGACTCCATGCTCCCATAGCACATTGGGATGACCCAGCCGTGCCGGAGGGATGCCCAGCACGGGGCCTCCAGCACGGGCGGGCAGGAGGAGCAGAGACACGAACACTCTGTGCGGCACGGGCTGCCTAGGGTTCAAGTTCCTCACACCCACCATGGAAACACGCAATGGTTTGGGTTAGAAGGGACCTCAAAGCCCATCCAGTGCCACCCCTGCCATGGGCAGGGACACCTCCCACTGCATCAGGGGGCTCCAAGCCCCATCCAGCCCGGCCTTGAACACCTCCAGGGATGGGGCAGCCACCACTGCTCTGGGCAACCTGGGCCAGGGCCTCCCCACCCTCAGCGTGAAGAATTTCTTCCTGATGTCCAATCTCAATCTCCCCCTTCCAGTTTAAAGTCCTTCCCCCTCGACCTGTCACTCCAGACCCTTGGAAAAAGCCCCTCCCCAGCTTTCCTGGAGCCCCTTCAGTACTGGGAGCTGCTCTAAGGTACCCCCGGAGCCTTTTCTTCTCCAGGCTGAGCAACCCCAACTCTCCCAGCCTGGCCTCAGAGCAGAGGGGCTCCAGCCCTTGGATCATCTCCATGGCCTCCTCTGGACTCGCTCCAACAGTTCCATCTCCTTCTTCTGTTGGGGATTCCAGACCTGGACCCAGGGCTGCAGGTGGGGTCTCCCCAGAGCGGAGCAGAGGGGCAGAATCCCCTCCCTCCCCTGCTGCTCCCACTGCTTTGGGTGCAGCCCAGCACACGGGGGGGTTCTGGGCTGGGAGCGCATGTTGTTGGCTCATGTTTAGCTTCTGCTCCCTCAGCACCCCAAGTCCTTCTCCTCAGGGCTGCTCCCAATCCATTCTTCTCCCAGCCTGGATCTGTGCAGGGAGAAGCTCTGGGTTCAGGACAGGGCACTGGGCCCTTCTCCCCACGTTCATGCCTGTGTGGTTTGTGTTTGGCAAGGGTGAGGCTGCCGTTATCGGTGCATCAGTGCGATTGGGGAGGAAGATGCTCTGCAGAGAGGAGGCGAGCAGCCTGTCGAGCTTTCTGCTCCACTTCCTATAGCCACCCACGACACAAAAATAGGTCAAGCAAGCAGACACAGAGACAGACTCATTTTTTTTTCCTCCCTGCTGCACTGCCTCGATCAAAAAGCACTGAGAAACATAAAAATAAGGCACAAGAGCATCCAAATCTCAGTTACAAGGCAGTGGCTGCTGCCAAAAGCACCGGCTGCTCCCTGTAAACCGACACGTGGCACTACTGGGCCACATCACGAACCCTCTAGAGGGCAAAGAGGTCCTGTAGAGGGACCTGGACAGGTTGGAGAGCTGGGCAACCGTCAACTACATGGAGATTGACAAGTGCTGGGTTTGCACCTGGGACACAGCAACCCTGGGTGTCCTCATAGACCGGGGAGCAAGAGGCTGGAGAGCAGCCCTGCCCAAAGGGACCTGGGGGGTTCTGGTCTGTGGCAAGGTGATGCCAGGGGAGGGTTAGGTTGGACATGAGGAGAAGGTTCTTCCCCCAGAGGGTGTTGGAGCACTGGAACAGCTCCCCAGGGAAGCAGTCCCAGCCTGACAAGATTCCAGCAGCCTTTGGCCAAGGCCCTCAGCCCCATGGGGTGAGGGTTGGGGTGTCCTGTGCAGGGCCAGGAGTTGGACTCCATGGTCCTGGTGAGTCCCTTCCAACTTAGGGCATTCTGTGTTTCTGTGAAAAGCTGATCCGAATCTGTGCCAGCAAAGTTTTTCCTCTGGTAGACAGAGAGTCCTCACACTGCTCCTCCACATGCTCGACCTCTCCAAAACCTCCGCCCCTCGCTTTTTCCAGTTGCAAAACTAGAAGGGACAAAAAATGCTCCAGATATGGGAAAGACACGTTTCCAGCAGGAGAATCCCTGCCTCGATGGACCTGATTTGCTGTAACAAGAGGATTTAGTGGTCAGAGGTGTCACATAGGACAAGGCTGGCAGCTCAGCCACAGAGGGCTTTGTGTCATGAGAAGTGGAGGAAAAGCCCTCTTGGCTCAGCACCTTCAGGATAACTGAGCTCAACTGACTCCTGGAGAACTGCTCCTCCAGCCCCAGAGCCGCAGCAGGAGCTCCCGTGGGGCACAGAGCCAAGGGAAATCCAGGGCACTTTTCTCATCCAAGTCATTCTCGTGTTTTTAGCATCAAAAAAGCTCTTCAAGCCAAGCATCTCAGCATCAGAAACAGGAGGGTGGGGAGGCCCTGGCCCAGGTTGCCCAGAGAAGTGGTGGCTGCCCCATCCCTGGAGGTGTTGAAGGCCAGGTTGGATGGGGCTTGGAGCCCCCTGATGCAGTGGGAGGTGTCCCTGACCATGGTTGGGGGATGGAATTGGCTGGGCTTTGAGGTTCCTTCTAACTCAAACCATTCCATGGTTCTACGAAAATCACAGAATCATAGAACTGTCTGGTTGGCAAAGACCTTGGAGATAATCAAGTCCAACCATCCCTGCCCATTACTGAACCATCCCTGAGCACCTCATTACCCAGCTTTTAAATCCCTCCAGAGATGGTGACTCCACCACTCCTGTGATCATTAGCTCTGTCTCCCAAAGGTCACTGAGTGGGATGATGCTTTGAAATGTTTTAAATATGGCACAGGAAGCATCTCGGGGTGAAGATTTCTGTGCGCTCAGCTCCGTGAGGTGTAGAGACAAGGTGGAAAACTCTCTCTGTCCTGTCTTGGATGATCCTCCTTTTTCATGGGGAGTAAAAGTACTTCCTGTCCATATGAGTTGAGTCGTTTTGGTCCTGGCGCAACATCCATGTAGGATAAATGGGTGTTGGAGCTGTCATCCTCTGGTCCAAACCCATCTCCAGCTTTGTGAGGAGCCTTCAAAAATGCCAAGTGCCGGGTCCTGCACTTGGGTCACAACAACCCTATGCAGCTCCTGGCTTGGGGAAGAGCGGCTGGAGAGCTGCCTGGAGGAGAAGGACCTGGGGCTGCTGTTTGACAGCGGCTGAACATGAGCCAGCAGTGGCCCAGGTGGCCAAGAAGGCCACCAGCATCCTGGCCTGGATCAGCCATGGGGTGGCAGCAGGAGCAGGGAAGGGATCGTCCTCCTGCACTCAGCGCTGGGGAGGCCACACCTCGAATCCTGGGGTCAGCATTGGGCCCCTCACTCCAAGAAGGACCTGAAGGGGCTGAAGCGCGTCCAGAGAAGGGAACGGAGCTGGGGAAGGGTCTGGAGAACAGGGGTTGTGTGAGCGACTGAGGGACCTGGGGTTGTTTAGCCTGGAGAAGAGGAGGCTGAGGGGAGACCTCATCATTCTCTGCAGCTCCTGGAAAGGAGGTTGGAGACAGGTGGGGGTCAGGCTCTGCTCCCAAGTAAGAGGTGATAGAACAAGAGGAAACAGCCTCAAGTTGTGGCAGGGGAGGTTTAGATTGGATATTGGGAAAATTTTCTTCACTGGCAGAGTGGTGAAGCCCTGGCAGAGGCTCTCAGGGCAGCAGTGGAGTCCCCATCCCTGGAGGGATTCAAAAATCGTGTGGCTGTGTCACTTCGGGCCATGGTTCAGTTGGCCCAGCGGGGTCGGGCTGACGGTTGGACTGGATGAGCCTGAAGGTCTTTTCCAGCGTCTTCCATGATTCCACACAGCAATCCCAGCTTGCTGTCAGCACCCACTGGAGCTGCTTTGGCGCGTGGGTTTCTGCTCGCTGTGTGCATTGTGAGATCCTAGCGTGAGTCAAACGCATGAGTCACTTGGCCAGGTCCAGCGTGACAGAGCTGAGCTGCGTCCGAAACACCTGCCACCAGCAAGCGATGTCTGGACATTGACCATGAGCCACCAGTGAGCCCTGGCAGCCAAGAGGGCAAATGTGTCCTGGGGGGCATCAAGAACAGCATTGCCAGCCGGGCCAGGGAGGGGACTGTCCCACTCTGCTCTGCACTGGGGAGGCCATACCTTGAGTGACACCGTTGGTTTTCTAGTCTGTGAGTGTGCGTTGCCGAGGCCTCCCCACCTTCACAGTAGAATCATGGAATGGTTTGAGTTCAAGAGACCTCAAAGCCATCCAGTTCCAACCCCCTGCCCATGGGCAGGGACACCTCTCACCAGAACAAGCTGCTCAAGACCCAGTCTAGCCTGGCCTTGAACACTTCCAACGTGAGCAAGCATGGCATAATATGACATAGGGAAAGACCCAATTCCCACTGCTGGAGGACATTTGGCTCCATCCATCTTCCCTATCCCAGCAAAGATCTGGGAATGCAGGAGCTGCCTGGGTGGTTGCCGTCACACCCGACTGGGACACACGGACAGCACTGTCAGGCAGCAGAGGCTGCTTCCAGCACTCATCCCAACTCCTCTGCATGTGACACGGAGGACCAGGCCCCTCCAGGAGATGTAAAGCCCGGCCAAAGCTGCAGAGATGTCGGACTCCCCAACCCAGCCCTTGGGGAGCCCCACGCCATCTCCACCAAACCCTGCCTGCTGCCCTTCTCCAGTCCCTCTCTTGCTTTCGGTTTTAGTCTCAAAACCAGCACTGAGCTACATTAACATCATCCAAGGACAGGCTGGGAGAGCTGGGATTGTTCAGCCTGGAGAAGAGAAGGCTCCAGGGAGACCTTAGAGCACCCTCCCAGTACGGAAAGGGGCTCCAGGGAAGCTGGGGAGGGGCTCTTGATCAGGGAGTGCAGGGATAGGACACGGGGGAACAGTTTTGAGCTGTAAGAGGGGAGATTGAGATGAGATCTTAGGAAGAAATGTTTTCCTGTGAGGGTGGGGAGGCCCTGGCCCAGGTTGCCCAGAGCAGTGGTGGCTGCCCTATCTCTGGGGGTGTTCAAGGTCAGGTTGGATGGGGCTTGGAGCCCCCTGACGCAGTGGGAGGTGTCCCTGCCCATGGCAGGGGGTGGGACTGGATGGGCTTTGAGGTCCCTTCCAAGCCAACCCATTCTGTGATTCTACTTCTGGAGACAATCACAGAATCACAGAATGGAATGAGATGGAAGGGACTTCAAAGCCCATCCAGCCCCACCCCAGCAGCCCTTCCCCTTTCGCCATCTCCCGCTGTGGACCCAGATGAGCCCCCCGCCTCAGCACTCGGAGAGGGATAATTTCCAGCTGGCAGGGAGGTGCCGACACACCTGCAGCCAGGTGAGGGCTCTGCCCAGACCAACCCAACCTGTGCAGCAATTAGTCACGCGTGCCCTTCCTGCAAGCGCCCTTCCTGCAAGCGTTATCTAAGCTCCTGGGGGGAGGGGGAGAGGGAAAACAGGACAGCACAAAGGGAATGAGCGTTGCCACATTGATCCCTAAATATCAGATAGAATCATAGAATCACCTGGTTGGAAAAGATCTTGGAGATTGAGTCCAACCTTCCCTGTCTACTGCTAAACCAGATCCCTGAGCACTTCATCTGCCCAGCTTTGAAACACCTGCAGGGATGGGGACTCCACCACCTCCCTGGGAGGCTCTGCCAGGGCCTGAGAACCCTTTCCGTGAAGACTTTTTTCCTGATGTCCAATCTGAACCTGCCCTGGGGCAACTTGAGGACGTTTCCTCTCATACCATCTCCTGTCACTTGGAAGAAGAGACCAACACCCACCTCACCACAACCTCCTTTCAGGCAGTTGTAGACAGCGATGAGGTCTCCCCTCAGCCTCCTCTTCACCAGGCTACACAGCCCCAGGTCCCTCAGCCACTCCCACAACTCTTGTTGTCCAGACCCTTCCCCAACTCCAGCCCCTCAAGGTCCTTCTTGGAGTGAGGGGCCCAAAACTGAACCCAGCACTCGAGGTGTGGCCTCACCAGCGCTGAGCACAGGGGCACAGTCACCTCCCTGCTCCTGCTGGCCACGCTGTGTCTGATCCAGGCCAAGATGCCATTGACCCTCTTGGCCACCTGTGCTGGCTCCTGTTCAGTTGCTGTCAACCAACACCCCCAGGTCCTACTCCTCCAGGCAGCTTTCCAGCCGCTCTTTCCCAAGCATGGAGCTGCACGAGGCTGTTGTTTCCCAAGTGTAGGACCCAGCACTCGGCCTGGTTGAACCTTATCTCGTTAGTCTCAGCCCATCAATCCAGCTCTCAGTCAATCCTGGCATCTTCAGCGATGCCCCCGAGGGCTTGGCCAATGTCCCGACTCCTAGGTACCAGCGAGCTCACAGTGACCACATTGCCTTTGCGGCAAGGAGGCTCCTGCTCTGCAGCAGAAGCTCCCCGTGGTATCCTGGATGCATCTCCTCGCTCTCCCGTGTTTGAGGAAGGCAGTTGGGTGTCTTCTGTCCCCAATTCTTGCCCATGCCATCAGCTGGGGGTAAAAAGCCACCCTGAGCTGCACAAAGCAAAGAGGATCCCGGCCACCTCTCACCACCAACAAACAACCTGGGCTGCAGAGCTACCCAGCCAAGGTCTCCTGCTGCAGTTGCTGGCGAGAAGCGGCCCCGAGGAGAAGGACCTGCGGATCGATGAAAAGCTGGACATGAGCCGGCAACGTGTGCTCCCAGCCCAGAAACCCCCGTGTGCTGGGCTGCACCCAAAGCAGTGGGAGCAGCAGGGGAGGGAGGGGATTCTGCCCCTCTGCTCCGCTCTGGGGAGACCCCACCTGCAGCCCTGGGTCCAGTTCTGGAATCCCCAACAGAAGAAGGACCTGGAACTTTTGGAGCAGGTCCAGAGGAGGCCACGGAGATGATCCAAGGGCTGGAGCCACTCTGCTCTGAGGATGGGCTGGGAGAGTTGGGGTTGTTCAGCCTGGAAAAGAGAAGGCTCCGGGGGGACCTTAGAGCAGCCTCCCAGTACTGAAAGGGGCTCCAGGAAAGCTGGGGAGGGGCTTTTTCCAAGGGCCCGGAGTGACAGGACAAGGGGAAACAGCTTTACACTGGAAGGAGGAAGGTTTAGATTGGACATTAGGAAAAAATTCTTCATGCTGTGGATGGGGAGGCCCTGGCCCAGATTGCCCAGAGCAGTGGTGGCTGCCCCATCCCTGGAGGTGTTCCAGGCCAGGCTGGATGGGGCTTGGAGCCTCCTGATGCAGTGGGAGGTGGCCCTGCCCATGGCAGGGGGTGGGGCTGGATGGGCTTTAAGGTCCCTTCTAACCCAACCCATTCCACGATCTATGATTCTATTCCAAGCAGAGCTCTGGCAGCTCTGCTGGGCTGAAATACAGCCTAGGGATGCGAAATATAGCCCAGGGAGCATCCCACAACCTCCAGCCAGAGCCCTAATGCAGTTAATGACCCACCGCAACCAACCATGTCACCTCCAGCACTGTCCATCTTCTCCAAACCACGCTCAGATGACACCAGGAAGACACACAGCACGCACTGTTCCCTTCCGAAAGTCGCGTTTCCAAGGCTCAAAGCGAGGAACTCACGCCCACCGTGCTCATTGCACAAACCACAAGCAGCTCCATGCTCAAATGACGGCTGCAGCACCGCGGCAAAGGCTGGGATCAGCGGAAGGGAATGCTTAGAGGCCCCGGAGGCCGCACTTGGAAGGGAGGCGAAACCAGGACGAGTGAAGCGTCGCCCCAGCCCTCCCTTTGCTGCCCAGAAGCTGCTGTGACTGCTGCCAGTCCAGCGCCCACGGCTCTCCCAGGCGTGGTCTGGGGTTCCAGCACTGGAGAGCGCGGCTGCGTTGCGTTTGGACGCTACAGGATGGGAGGAACAGCAGGGGAAGATGCCTGCAGTAGTAGTAGTAGTAATAATAATAATAATAATAGTAATAATAATAATAGTAATACTAATAATAATGATAATAATAATAATAATAATAATAATAGTAATAATAGCAACAACAATAATAACCCCCCTGCCATGATACTGGGCACTGCTCAGGACACACCAACTCACTAATCTCCAGCCCAAACGCCTTCCCAGCCCTTGCCCTGGAGCGAAGCTGCACCCCGCGCTGTCCAGAGCTCCTGCATCCGCAGGGAACCAGGTGCCAACTCTGGAAAGGAGCCACATGGGCCCAGCGTCGCAAGCACTCACAATTTCGGTGCAAGATGAGCATTGTGAGCACTCACATTTTCTACACGGGGTGAGCATCCCGAGCTCCTGGATCATCGAGGCGGGATGAGCATTGTGAGTTCCTGAATTATCAATGTGAGATGAGCACTGCGAGCGCTTGCATTATCTACGCAGGATGAGCATTGCGAGCTCCTGGATCATCGACGCGGGATGAGCATCGCGAGCTCCTGGATCATCAATGCAGGATGAGCACTGTGAGCGCTCGCATTATCTACGCGGGATGAGCATTGCAAGCTCCTGCATCATCAACGCGGGATGCGCATCATGAGCTCCTGCATCATCAATGCGGGATGAGCATTGCGAGCGCCCGTATCATCAATGCAGGACAAGTGTTGCAAGCACTCATAACGTTGTGGGATGTGTGCCGTGAGCACCCACATTATTGACATGGTATGAGCATTGCAAATGCCTGCATTATTCATAGAATCATAGAGTCACAGAATCCTAAGGTTGGAAAAGACCTTCGAGATCATCAAGTCCAACCGTGCCTGTCTCCCCACTAAACCACATCCCAAAGCAACTCATTCACCCGTTTTTTAAAAACCTCCGGGATGGTGACTCCATCACCTCCCTGGGCAGCTGTGCCAATCCCTGATCACTCTCTCAGTGAAGAAATTCTTCCTAATGTCCAGTCTAAACCTCCCCTGGCACAACTTGCGGCCATTTCCTCTTGTCCTATCGCTGTCACTTGTGAGAAGAGACCAGCACCCACCCCGTCACAGCCTCCTTTCAGGCAGTTGTAGACAGTGATGAGGTCTCCCCTCAGCCTCCTCCAGGCTAAACAACCCCAGTTCCCTCAGTTGCTCCTCGTAGGACTTGTTCTCCAGCCCCTTCCCCAGCTCTGTTCCCTTCTCCGGACGCGCTCCGGTCCCTCAAGGTCTTTCCTGAAGTGAGGGGCTCAAACCTGAACCCAGCACTCAAGGTGCGGCCTCACCAGTGCTGAGCACAGGGGCACAATCACCTCCCTGCCCCTGCTGGCCACGCTGGGTCTGATCCAGGCCAAGATGCCAATTGGCCCTCTTGGCCACCTGGGCCACTGCTGGCTCGTGTTCAGCCGCTGCCAACCAACACCCCCAGGTCCTTCTCTGCCAGGCAGCTCTCCAGCCACTCTTCCCCAAGCCTGGAACGCTGCACGGGGTTGTTGTGTCCCAAATGGAGGACTCTGCATTTGGCCTTGTTGAACCTCGTCCCGTTGATCTCAGCCCAAAATTGACGCAAGATGAGCATTGCGAGCGCGCACATCAATGTGGGATGAGCATCGCAAGCACTGGCACTATCAATGCAGGATGAGCACTGCGAGCACTCGCTTCAATGTGGGATTAGCATCACAAGTGCCCGCATTATCGACACGGGATGAGTATTGTGAGTGACTGCATCGGTGCAGGATAAGTGTCGCAAGCGCCCATGTCGATGCGGGATGAGCATTGCCTTGCCTGTAATGATGTGGGATGAGCATCGCGAGCGCTTGTGTTGATGCAGGACAATGGGGGACAAGTGCTGGAAACGCTCATAACGATGCAGCATGAGCACTGCAAGCATGCGTAATGATGCAGGATGAGCATGGCGAGTGCCTCTATTGATGAGTGCTGCGAGTGCATCAATGCGGGATGAGCACCACAAGTGCCTGGATCCATGCGGGATGAGCATCGCGAGCACCTGTAACGATTCTGGATGAGCACCAGGAGCGCTCATATAACTGTGGGATGAGCATCGCGAATGCTTGCAACGATGTGGGATGAGCGCCGCAAGGGCTTGCATTATCAATGCGGGATGAGTATTGCAAGTGCTCGCATGGATGCGGGATGAGCATCGCGTGCACCCGCACTATCAGCATGAGATGAGCATCATGAGCGCATGCATTGATGCAGGATGAGCACTGTGAATGCTTGCAATGATGCAGGTTGAGCACTGCGAGGGCTCGCATTATCGACACGGGATGAGCGTTGCAAGTGCTCGCATCGACGCAGGACGAGCATTGCGTGCGCCTGCATTATCAACACGAGATGGGTGTCAGAAGCGCTTGCATTGACGCGGGATGAGCACTGTAAATGCTTGTAACGATGCGGGATGAGCGTCGCAAGTGCTCGCATCGACGCAGGATGAGCATCACATGCGCCTGCATTATCAACACGAGATGAGCGTCGCGAGTGTTTATATTGATGCGGGATGAGCACTGTGAGTGCTTGTAACAACGTGAGATTGGCATCACGCCCGCATTATTGATACAGTTCAAGCGTCGAAAGCACTCGCATCCATGCTGGACGAGCGCCGCAAGCACCTGTATCAACACGGGACGCGCATCACGAGCGCCTGCATTATCGCTGCAGGATGAACGTCGTGATCACTCGCATCGATGCGAGATGAGCATCATGAGTGCTCGTAACGACACGGGACGAGAGCCCGTGTTACCGACACGGGACACGCATGGCAAATCCTTGCATGGATGCGGGCAGGCAGTGCGGGCAACGGGCGCCCTCGGGGTGCGTCCTGGGACAAAGCCCTTATTTGAGGGAAAGTCACCTAATTTTTAGCGCCAACGATGTTCATTTTTATCACAACGAGCTGAGGGCCGGGGGCAGGCAGTGACAGCACAGAAAGAGCTGCCCCAAAGCTGGGGCAGCGTCGCCGTCCGCAGGGAAGGATGGGAGCTCCCCCCTGCCTGGTGATGCCTGGTGCCACTGGGCTGTGCCCAGTGCTGCTCAGTGCCAGCAGGGCCCTACCCAGTGAAGCCTGCTGTCACGGGGGCTCTGCCCGGTGCTGCCCAGACCAGCCGGTAGCAGCAGGGCCCTGCCCGGTGCAGCCCACTGCTACCGTGGTCCTGCCCGGTGATGCCCAGTGCCCCCAGGGCTCTGCCCGGTGCCAGCAGGGCCCTACCCAGTGCAGACTGGTGCCAGCAGGACCTTGCCCGGAGATGCCCGGTGCTACCGTGGGCCTACCCAGTGCTACCAGGGTCCTGCCCGGTGCTGCCTGGTGCCAACAGGGCCCTGCCCGGTGCCAGCAGGGTCCTTCCCAGTGCTACCTGGGCCCTACCCGGTGCTGCCCAGCGCTACCATGGCGCTGCAAGGTGCTGCCCAGTGCCAGCAAGGCTCTGCCCAGTGAAGCCCGGTGCTGCCCAGAGCTACCGGTGCTGTGCCCGGTGCAGTTCAGTATCGCCTGGTGCCAGCGGGGTCCTCCCCGGTGTCGCCCGGTGCCACCGGAGCCCTTCCCGGTGATGCCCGGTGCCACTGAGCGCTGCTTGGTGCCTGCTCGGTGCTACTGGGGCCAGAAAGGCTGTGCCCGGTGCAACCCGGTGTCAGCAGGGCCTTGCCCGGAGCCTGCTCAGTGCCAGCAGGGCCCTGTCCGGTGCAGTCTGGTGTCTCCCGATGCAGCCTGGTGCTACCGGAGCCCTGCCCGGTGCCCCTGGGACCTTGCCCGGTGCCGGGATCCCCGCCCCACCCCTGCCCGGTTAAAGGCTCCCGGTCCCGCCCCGGTTCCGCCCCCCCCGCCCCCGCTCACCGCGTTTGCCGGGGTCGTAGCCCACGAGGACGAAGTAGTCGGCCAGGCGGGCCATGGCGGGGGGGGGGGCGCGGCCGGGGGGCCCGGGCGGCTCCGCTGCCGCCGCCGCGCTCACAGCCCCGCCCGCCCGCGCGCCCCGCCGCCCGCCGCCATCTTGGCCCCGCGCGCCGCCCGCCCGGCCCGCGCGCACCACGCACGCTCCCAGGCCGCGCTCCCCATTGGGCCAGGCTGGAGGGGGAGCGGCATCAAGGGCCGGGAAGGGCTTCACATTGGACAAGACGGGAACTGGGGCGGGGCCAGGGCCGGGGGTCCTCACTAAGTGAGACGTGACCAGGGGCAGGACCAGGGTCCGGGCAGGGCTTCCCATTCGGCGAGACGGGAACGCGGGGCGGGGCTACAGCCGGGACAGGGCAGGCGCTTCCCATTGGGCGAAGTAGGATAGGGAGGCGGGACTACGACCGGGAAAGACTCTCCATTGGGCAGAACGGCAGCTGGGAGAGGGGCCAGAGCGGGGGAGACGCTTCCCATTGGGCGAGACGGCAAAGGAGGGCGGGCCCAGGGTCTGGACAAGGCTCCCCATTGGGCGAGACGGAAGGGGCGGGGCTTCAAGAGGGGGGCCTGAGGGGCCGGGGCTGGAGGGGGGCGGGGTAGCGGGAGTCGGGGACCTTCAGAGTGTGAGACCCCCAGTGCGTGGGACCTCCAGTGCGTGGGACCTTCAGAATGTGAGACCCCCAGTGTGTGGGACCTCCAGTGCGTGGGACCTTCAGTGTGTGAAACCCCCAGTGTGTGGGGACCCCCAGCATGGGACCCCCAGTGTGGGGACCCCAGTGTGTGGGACCCCCAGCATGGGGACCCCAGTGTGGGGACTCCTGGGAGCCTGGGACCCTGGAGCGTGGTACCCCCATCTCTGGCAGCCCCAGTGGGTGCTGGGAGGCACGCAGGGGGCTGCGAACCCCTCATCCCTGTAGGTGGTGGGAGACCCCTCGGGGGTCCTATCCGGCTGACGAGCTGAGTCCCAGAGCCCGTATGAGGCCTTGGGGGTGCCAGGAGCACACGGTGCCCACTGCCGGTCCCTCCTGGGATGCTGAGCCCATCCTGACCACCCCTAGTCCCCAGCAGCTCCCACCAGGACCTGTATCCCATCCCACCTCCTCCCATTCCATCCCCATTCTAATCTCCATCCCAATTCCATCCCCTCCCTGTCCCTGTCCCTATCCCATCCCACCTCATCCCATCCTATTCCACCTCATCCCACCCCATCTCCATCCCAATTCTATCCCAGTCCCCATGCCACCTCATCCCACCCCATCTCCATCCCAATCCTATCCCAGTCCCCATGCCACCTCATCCCACCCCATCTCCATCCCAATCCTATCCCAGTCCCCATGCCATCTCCATCCCAACCCTCATCCCAATCCTACCCCCATCCCATGCTATCCCAGCCCTCCTCCATCCCATCCCCATCCCATCCTATCGCATCCCACCTCAACCCATCCCATCCCATCCCAATCCATCTCTTCCCATCCCATCCCACCTCATCTCCACCCCATCCCATCCCATTCCATCCCACCTCATCCCAACCCCTCCTCATCTCTTCCCAACCCCATCCCTCTCCACCAGTTGCCCTCGGCTGTGCCCCCGGGCAGCTTTCGGGGTCGGCGGCCTCGGCCTCGCGTGCCACGGCACAGCCGCTGTTGGATGATTCATCCCGGAAAATCCCAGTTCCCACTCCCACGCGGGAACTGGGACGTGGGGTGCGTGAGGGATGGGGGGGCAGCTGGAAAACCCTGCTGGAATTTTGGGGCCAGTTGTGCCAATTTGTGTTGGTGGTGGCATCTCCAGGGGTTCCCCAACCCCTTGGCCCCCTGGGGACCCCCAAACCCTCAGCCTCTCCTGACAGGGAAAGGCAGCGGGTGACTGGGAATATGGGAGAGCGAGGGGGGGCTGAGAAAAGGGGGATGGGACATGGGAATTATGGGATGGAGGGGAAATGTCCTGCAGATCCCTTTTGGGGGCTGGGCCAAATCCTGCAGGGCTCCACGGGGAGGGGGTGCAGGGGTGGGGCTGGATCCCATGGGACCCCATGAAAAGGAGGTGCAGGTGCTGGGCTGGATCCCAGGGGACCCCATGGGAAGGGGGTGCAAGGGCTGGATCTCACAGAGAGGGGGTGCCCCCAGCGCCAGCCTGACCCCAGCACCCCGACTCCCCAGCCTGATGCAATCCTGCTTGGCCCTTGCACCTCCTGCTGCCCTGGCGGCATCATTGGCCACCGCATGCTGGGACATGCGCAGCTCCATGCCAGGGGCACCGGCCTGGGCACCACTATGGGGTGCCACCAGGACAGCCACCACGCTGGCTTTGTGCCATCCCCGTGTCCCCACCTCCCTGCATCCCAAGGTGGCCGTCCCCATGTCCATTACCACCTCACCCACGATGTGGGGTGAAGCCACGACGTGGGGTGAAGCTGTGGGGCACGAGGGTCTTGGGGGATGTGGCCATGGGGGTCCCAGTGGTGGCAGCTGCCGGTACAGGTCCTACTCCTGCTTCTGCTTCCTCCCCTGCTGCTCCCGCTGCTCCTACTTCCGCTCCTGCTTCTACTCCTGTTCTGCTCCTGCTTTTACTCCTGCTCCTGCTTCTACTCCTGCTCCTGCTTCTACTCTTTCTGCTCTGCCTCTATTCCTTCTTCTCCTGCTCCTGTTCCTGCTGCTCTCGTTCCTAGTCCTGTTCCCACTCCTGCTCCTGCTCCCGCTGCTCCTGCTCCTGTTCATGGTGTTCCTGCTGCTCCTGCTTCTACTCCTGTTCCTGTTCCTACTGCTGCTGCTGCTCCTGTTCCTGCTTCTACTCCTTCTGTTCTACTCCAGCTTCTGCTCCTGCTCCTCCTTTTCCTGCTCCTGCTCCTACTCCTGTTCTTGCCGCTCCTGCTGCTCCTACTTCTGCTCTTCCTCCTTTTCCTGCTTCTGCTCCTTTTTCTACTCCTGTTCCTGCTGCTCCTGCTCCTAATTTGGCTCCTGCTCCTAATTTGGTGCCTGCTTCTGCTTCTTTTCCTGTTTCTGTTCCTGCTGCTCCCACTCCCACTCCTACTCCTACTCCTGTTCCCACTCCTGCTCCTGCTGCTCCTACTCCTTTTCCTGCTCCTGGTCCTGCTGCTTCCACTCCTGGTCCTGCTCCCTTTCTGCTCTGCAGCAGCGCGGAAGCTGCAGATCCCCGTCGTGCCGGGGTTCCCAGCGGATCCCCAGCCTCACCCTGTGCCCCACGCTCCCCACCCCACCGGCTGGGAAGGGGACACCAGCCAGCGAGGGCAGCTCCCCCATCATAACCCGCGTCAGGCGACCGTTAAACTCAGCCCCAGAGACCACTGGGTGACATCCCAGCAGGACACAGCCCTGGGGACACCAGGGTGGGCTCTGGGTGGGGGACTGGCACATCTGTGGCCCATGGTGGGGTGGCCATGGCGGAGCTCAGCTTGCCCACAGCTCTGTTGTGCTGTTTCCATAGAACCATGGAATGGGTTGGGTTGGAAGGGACCTCAAACCCATCCAGTGCCACCCCCTGCCATGGGCAGGGACACCTCCCACTGGATCAGGGGGCTCCAAGCCCCATCCAACCTGGCCTTCAACACCTCCAGGGATGGGGCAGCCACCACTGCTCTGGGCAACCTGGGCCAGGGCCTCACCACCTTCAGTGTGAAGAATTTCTTCCGAATGTCCAATCTAAATCTCCCCCTTCCAGTTTAAAGCTGTTCCCCCTCGTCCTGTCACTCCAGGCCCTTGGAAAAAGCCCCTCCCCAGCTTTCCTGGAGCCCCTTTCAGTACTGGGAGGCTGCTCTAAGGTCTCCCCAGAGCCTTCTCCTCTCCAGGCTGAACAACCCCAACTCTCCCAGCCTGGCCTCAGAGCAGAGGGGCTCCAGCCCTTGGATCATCTCCGTGGCCTCCTCTGGATCCGCTCCAACAGCTCCATCTTCTTCTTCTGTTGGGGACTCCAGAACTGGACCCAGGGCTGCAGGTGGGGTCTCCCCAGAGCGGAGCAGAGGGGCAGAATCCCCTCCCTCCCCTGCTGCTCCCACTGCTTTGGGTGCAGCCCAGCACACGGGTGCCACCGTCCCCCCCCCTGCCCATGATCAGGTGCTGCTCAAATCCCCCCCGCGCAGGGACCTGCTCTTTCCAGCCCTTTGTGTCCTGATAATGCGGAAAAATCCCAGCGATGTGGAGCACGCAGAGGCCCCTTGGCCTGGGGGGGGTGGGGGGGGGGGTGGGCAGGGGAGGGGAGGGGGTGTCGGGCACCCTGAGACCCCCCCACCTCTTGCTCCAGGATGGGGGTTCTAGGAGTTCCCAGTGCCATGGGTCGAGGAGCCTGTGTTGAGCTGCACTGGGCTGTACTGGGATGCACTGGGCTAGGCTGCACTGGGCTGCATTGGACTGAAATGGGCTGTAAAGGCCTGAACTGGGCTGTGCTGGGCTTTACTGGGTTGCACTGGGATGTACTGGGATGCACTGGGCTGTGCTGGGCTACATTGGGCTGTGCTGGGCTGTACTGGGCTGTGCTGGGCTGTACTGGGTTGCACTGGCGTGTACTGAGCTGCACTGGGCTGCACTGGGCTGTGCTGGGCTTTACTGGGTTGCACTGGGATGTGCTGGGCTGCACTGGGCTCTGCTGGGCTGCACTGGGTTGTACTGGGATGTACTGGGATGTGCTGAACTGCACTGGGCTGCAGCAGGCTGCACCCTGAGCCCTCCCCTCATCACTGCTGGCAGCAGCTCCCCCAGCACCCCCAGTTTCAGGGAGCTGCGTTCCCAGTGCTGGGACTGGTCTGACCCCTGTGCCTCACATTCCTTACTGGTTTTCGAAGGCCCCACGTGAGGGCTGAAAATCAGCCCTGGGAGAAGGCGCAGGGGCTGGGGCGGGAGAGGGGGAACTGGGTTGTACTGGGCTGTGCTGGGCTCCAATGGGCTGTACTGGACTGCACTGGGTCGTGCTGGGCCGTGCTGGGATGCACTGGTCCATACTGGGCTGCACTGGGCCCCCATCCCCCTCCCCCCCCCCCCGACCCCCCCTCCCATCCCATCCTGGCTTTGATCCTTGGGGAAGAAGGAGGGGGGGCGGTGGAAGGGGATGGGGAGGGTGCGGGGTCCCGGGGGTGCGGGACCGGGCGGGTTGGGGTGCGGGGCAGGAGGGGGTCGGTGAGAGAGTGGGGGGAACCGGGGTGGGGTGCGGGGGTTCAGGGGGTCCGAGAGAGCAGTGCAGGGCCGAGGGGGGGGCTGGTGCGGGGCTGGGTGGGGGTGCGGGGCCGGTGCGGGACTGGGGGGAAATGAGGGAGGGCAGGCGAGTGCTGGGGTTCAGGGGAGCGGGGGGCGGTGCGGGGCCGGGATGCGGGGCCCAGCTGGTGCGGGGGGGCTGCGCGAGGGCCGCGGGAGGGTGGGCAGTGCGGGGTTGGTACCGGGAGGGGTTGCGGGGTCGGGATCTCGGTAATGGGCTGGAGGGGAACTGAGGAGGGTGCGGGGCTGGTGCGGGGCCGGTGGGTTGGTGAGGGGCTGGGGGGGCGGTGCGGGGTGGGTGTCCGGGACCGGGCTGGTGCCGGGGGAGGCGGAGCGGAGCTGGGTGTGCTGATGCGGGGCGGGGGGGGCGGTGCGGGGCTGGGGGGTTGCGGTTGCCGTTCCGGAGCTGGGGGGGTCGGTGCGAGGTGCCGATGCGGGGCTAAGGTGAGGGGCACACGGTGCGGGATCAGGGTGCGAGGCAGGGCTGGTGTCGGAGGGGGGGCCGGTGCGGGGCCGCGGGGGGGGCGGTGCGGGGCTGCCCCCGCCCGTGGCTCCTCCCCGGGGGCCCCTCCCCGCCAGGCTCTATTTAAGCGGAGGCGGGCGGGGAGGGGAGTCCCCGCAGCTCAGCCCCGGCTGCGGGACGGGACGGGACGGGACGGGACGGAGCGGGGCAGGGCAGGGCAGGACCGAGCTCCCCCCGCAGCCATGAGAGCCGCGGTTGCTCTCGGTTGCATCAGCTTCGTGCTGAGCCTGTTGCCCGCAGCGCGGCCCCGCACCGCCGCCCGCAGGTCAGCCCGCACCCCCGGGACCCCCCAACCACGGACCCCGCACCCTGCCTCCTCCCCCTTCTCCTGCCACCCCAGACTCGCATCCTGCTTTTCCTCCGGGACCCCCGCACCCTGCTTTCCCCCCTCCCCCCCCCCCCTTCACCCTGGGGCCCCGCACCTCCAGGACCCCGCACCCTGCTCCCTCGGGACCCCGTACCCCGGCACGTGTACCCTGCCCTTCCCCCCGACCCCCGCCCGCCTTCCCCGGCACCCCGCGCCCCTGCCCTTCCCCCAGGACCCCGCAGCTCCAAGATCCCGCACCCTGGCACCTGCTCTGTCCCTCTCCCTCACTGCACCCCCGGGACCCGCATTCCAGGGACCCCGCACCTTGCCTTCCCCTCAGGACCCCGCACACCCGGGGCCCCACATCCTGCTCTTCCCGCCCCCCCCCCCTTCACACCGCATCCGGGATCCCTCGGGACCCTGCACCCCTAGCACCCTCACCCCTCCTTCCCCCGGGTCCCCGCACCCCCCTCCCGCGTCCTCCTGCCCCTCCAGGACTCTGCACCCTGCCCTTCCCCTGGGACGCCGCACCTCCAGGACCCCGCATCCCCCGCACCGTCGGGACCCCCTGGGACCCCGCACCCCCAGCACCCCCCACTCTGCTATTCCCTCCCCCGTCCCCCCGCCTTTTCTTGGGACCCCCGCACCCCCAGCACCCCGCATCCTGTCGTCCCCCCCCCCAGGGACCCCGCAGCGGTGGGACCTGCACCCTGCCCTTCCCCGGGACCCCGCACCCCTGGGACCCCGCACCCACAGCACCCTCACCCCACCTTCCCCTGGGACCACGCACCCTGACCCGCCCCCCCCGCGCGGGGGGGCTCGGAGACCCCCTGCCCGCTCCTCCCCCCCGCCCCGTGCTTGGCACCCCCCCGCACCCCTGGGTCTGTCTGTCTGTCCTGTGTGTGTCTGTCTGCCTGTCCATTCCCGCTCCCTCTAGGGGGGTTTGGGCAGGGCTCAGCCTGGCAGCACGTCTGTCCGTCTCTCTGTCTGGCTGTCCGTCTGTCCGCCCGCCTCTCCTGTGTCTGTCTGTCCGTACCCACTCCCTCAGGGTCGGGGATTTGAGCAGGGCACAGCCTGGCAGCTCCATCTGTCTGTCTGTCCCTGCTCCCTCAAGGGTTTTGGGCAGGGCCCAGCCTGTCAGCACGTCCGTCTGTCTGTCTGTCCATCCATCTGTCTGTCTGCCTTATCCCGTGTCTGTGTGTCTGCCCCCTGCCCAATCCCCCCGCTCCCTCGGGATGGGTTTGGGCAAGGCCCCAGCGTGGCCGCATGTCCGTCCGTCTGTCCATCCCTCTGTCTGTCCCTCTGTCTGTCCCCACAAACCTGCAGTCCCCTTGTGCTGCGGGGGCTGAGCCTGCATGCGTGTATATGCGTGTGCGTGCATGACTGCGTGTGCATGCGTGTGTGAGCGTGTGAATGTGTGTGAGCACACGCGTGCGTGTGCAAGGGCAGGTGTGTGCACGCGTGTGTGTGTGAGTGTGTGCGTGACTGCGTGTGCATGCGTGAGTGTGAGTGTGTGAATGTGTGAGCACACGCGTGTGTGTGCAAGGGCAGGTGTGTGCACGCGTGTGTGTGTGAGTGTGTGCGTGACTGCGTGTGCATGCGTGAGTGTGCGTGTGTGAGCGTGTGAATGTGTGAGCACACGCGTGTGTGTGCAAGGGCAGGTGTGTGCACGCGTGTGAGCCGGTGTGAGCACGTGCTACGAGTTATGTGCGCGAGTGTGAGCACATATGTAAGTGTGGCTGCGTGTGTGTGTGCATGCGTGGGGCTATAGATTGTGTGCATGGTTGCACACACGTGTGCGGGGACAAGCATGTGTGTATGGGGACATACGTGTGTGCTTGCACACGTGTGCAGGGCTATAGTGTTTTCAGGGACACATGTGTACAGGACATGTGCATGCTTGCACACGTCTGTGCGGGGCTATAGGTCGTGCGTGTGCTTGCACACGCGTGTGCGTAGTGCCATGGGGTGTGTGCATGCTTGCACACACATGTGCAGGGCTGTAGGGTGTGTGTGCTTGCACACACGCGTGCAGGACTATAGATGTGTGTGTGCACATGGCTACAGGGTGCCTGCTCGCACACGCGTGTGCCAGGCTCGTGTGTGTTTGTGTGTGCAGGAACACACGCATGTGACCCCTCTGACCCCCCCCCCCCTCTCTCTCTCAGGGCACCACCAGACTGGACCCCCCCACCCACCCTGCTGCCTGGGCCCCCCCCAGCACCGCTGCACCCTGGTGGACACCAGCGTGGACCGAAGCTTGCCCACCTGGACCCCCCAGCTGCTCCCCAGCACCCACGGACGCTCCAAGCCACTGGACCCCCAGTTGCCCCTCGAGTTGCCCCCCAGCACGGACCAAAGGTTGCCCACCCATCCCAGCACGGACTGAAGCTCCGAGCCCACGGACCCCCAGTGGCCCCCCCAGTTGCCCCCCAGCATGGATGGATGCTCCGAGCCCAGGGACCCCCAGTTGCCCCCCAGCACAGACCAAAGGTTGCCCACCCATCCCAGCACGGACCGAAGCTCCGAGCCCACGGACCCCGAGTTGCCCCCCGGCACAGACTGAAGCTCCGAGCCCCTGGACCCCCGGTTGCCCCCCGGCTCGTTGCCCGCTTAATGCCCTGGCACAGACGGACACTCCGAGCCCCTGCACCCCCACTTGCCCCCCGAGTTGCCCCCCACCCCCCCATGGCCCGCGGGGCTCGGCAGACGCGGGGGCTGCAGCGGGGGCTGCGGGGGGGCTGCGTGTTGGGCACGTGCCAAGTGCAGAACCTGGGCCACCGCCTGTGGCAGCTGCGGGGCCAGCTGGGCCACCGGGACACGTCCCCCATGGACCCCAACAGCCCCCACAGCTACGGGTGACGGGGGGGTCACCCAGCCTGCCTGACACTGCCCCCCCCGCCACGGGACCCCAACTAAAGCGCTTCCACGCTCACCTGTGGCACCTCCGCAACTTTTTGGGGTGGCCCGGGGTGGCCCATAGTGGCCAGTGAGCCAGTGGCCTGTGGTAGCCCATGGTGGCCAGAGAGCCGGTGGCCCATGGTGGCCAGAGAGCTGGTGGCCTGTGGTGGCGCATAGTGGCCAGTGAGCCAGTGACCAATGGTTGCCCAAGGTCACCAGTGAGCTGGTGACCTGTGGTGGCCAGCTGGGCTGTTGGCCAGTCCAAGGGGCACCGGGGCTGATGCTGAGTCAGCGATTCAGCACCCGCTGTTGCGGGCACGAGGAGCCTCGCTGCAGCACCCAGGGCACCCCCTGGCACCCATCCCATGTGTCCCTCCACCACCACCATGACACCCCCATCCCCTGGGTGCTGACACTGGGGACCATGGACATGTGGGGACCCTGGGGATGCTGGGAGTTCTGGGGATACTGGGGATGCTGGGGACATTGGGAGCACTGGCAATGCAGAGGACCCTGGGGGTGCTGGGGACACTGGGGGTGTTGGGGACACTGGAGAGTGCAGGGACAGCAGGGAGTGTCTCCTTGTGCCCCCCAGGTGTCCCCATCCAGGGGTCACCAGCGTGGGCAGTGGGGTGTGAGTGTCCCCTTGTCCCTTTGCCACTCCCCAGTGTCCCCATCCCAGGGGAGCAGCACACCCCCCCCCCCCAGGCCAACCATTAACCAGCTGTGGTTAAGGGGCTCACTGGTTAACCAGCTAACTGGTTAACTGGTTAACCCATGGCCCCGGCCCCGCCCTCAGGGGATAAAGGTTTGTGGGGGGCAGGGGGGGCGCCCCACATCCCTCCTGCCCCACACCGAGCCGGCATGAGGAACCTGCAGGGGGTGAGTACGCGCCCCACACTTGGGGGTCAGAGCCCTCCCCATCGCCCCACACTTGGGGTGCCATGTGGTGCCATGGGGCGCCGTGGGGCTCTGTGGGTCGCTATGGGGTGACTGCCCCTCCCCTCAGGCCGCCGCCCCCCCACGGGACCCTGAACCCCACAAAGCCAAGGCCGAGTATCGGAACTACACGGTGACACTTGGGGGCACTGGGGGGGGCGATGGGAGGCACTGGGGGGAGGGCGCTGAGGGGGCATTGGGGGCGGTGGCAATGGGGGGAAATTGGGGGCACCGGGGGGGCACTGGGGAGGGGGGAACATTGAGGGGACACTGAGTGTGACCCTGGGCTGGGGGTGACACTGGGCAAAGGCTGACCCTGGTTTTGGGGTGACCCTGGGCAGGGCATGACCCTGGGCAGGGGGTTCCCCCAATCCAAGGCTGGTGGTGCAGTCATGCTGGGGGTCCCATCCTGCCCTGGGGGGGGCCCTGCTGCTCACCCAGATTGGGGGCGGGGTCTGGGGAGGTCCCTATGCCCCCCTCAAATGTTGGGGTGCCTTGCAGGGGGGGCGGCTGCTGCCCCGCGTGTTCAGCACCTACCGGCTCATGCACACCCAGCAGACCGTGGCCTTCGTGCGCAGCAAAGTGGGGTCCCCCCTGCACCCCGAAAACCTCCTGGGGTCCCCCATGACCCCCAAAACACACCTGGGATCCCCCCGCACCCCAAGTCCCACCCAAGGTCCCCCCTGCACCCCAAATCCCCCCTATGAACCCTAAAACCTGCTCGGGGTCCCCCTGCACTTCAAAATCCAACCAGGGGCCCCCTGCACCCTAAAACTCTCCTGGGTTGCCCCTGCATCCCAAATCCCACTCGGGGTCCCCATGAAACCCCAAAACTCACCTGGGATCCCCCCCGCACCCCAAATCCCACCCAAGGTCCCCCTGCACCCCAAATCCCCCTCGGTGTCCCTACTAACCCCAAAACTCACTTGAGGTCCCTCCACATTGCAAATTCCACCCGGAGTCCCTCTTGCACCCCAAAACCCAACCGGGGTCCCCCGCACCCCAAAACCCACCAGAGGTCCCCCTGCACCCCAAAACCCAACCAGGGTCTCCCTGCACCCCAAAACCTGACCGGGGTCCTCCCACACCCCAAGTCCCACTTGAGGTCCCCCTGAGACTCCCTGTCCCACCTGGGGTCCCACCTGCTTGGGGGGCACCTCCAGGGTTTCGGGGTGTGGCGGGGGGTCCATTCCCAGTGCTGCCTGTTGCTCCCAGCACGTCCAGTATGGGAGCTGCTCCCTGCGGACCATGAGTGCCATGGAAGCCCTGGAGCTCCTGGACCAACTGGTGGATGAGTCTGACCCCGACGTGGACTTCCCCAACTCCTACCACGGCTACCAAACTGCCGAGGGCATCCGCCGCGCCCACCCTGACAAAGGTGGGGTGGTGGGACCCCCCAAGAACCCCCCATGTGGGACGCCCCACCTCGCTCTGGGGCTGACGTCCCACCATGGTCAACCCCAGACTGGTTCCACCTGGTGGGTCTTCTCCACGACCTTGGCAAGGTGTTGGCGCTCTTCGGGGAGCCCCAGGTGAGTTGGGGGGAGGGTGGGGACGAGGTCGCATGGGGTTTGGGACCCCCTCTATGGGTTGATGGGACCCCCATGGGTTGGTGGGACCCCACCTATGGGTTGGTGAGACCCCCATGGTGGCCCCCAGACCGGTTCCACCTGGTGGGCCTTCTCCATGGCCTTGGGGAGGTGTTGGTGCTCTTCGGGGAGCCCCAGGTGTGGGGCAGGAGGTGGGATGGGCTTTTGAGGACCTCACCATGGGTCGGTGGGACCCCCATGCCCCCCCCCCGCAGTGGGCCGTGGTGGGGGACACCTTCCCGGTGGGCTGCAAAGTTCAGAAGAGCGTGGTCTTCTGGGATTCCACCTTCCAGGACAACCCTGACACCAAAGACCCCCGGTACAGGTGAGCTTGGAGCCCCCCAGGTGGGAGCTGTGGGGCTGTCCCATAGCGTGGCCGGGCTTGGGGCAGGGTTTGGGGGTGCAGCCCCCCAAGTTCTGACCCACCTTGCCCCCCCAGCTCGGAGCTGGGGATTTACGAGCCCCACTGCGGCCTGGACAAGGTCCTCATGTCCTGGGGCCACGACGGTAAGGGGAGGGGGGGGAGGGCAGGACACCCCCGTGGGGCAATGAGGGACCTGCGGGGCTCCCCTTGTCCCATTCGGGGTCCCCCTGCACCCTCTGTCTCACCTGGGGTCCCTCCCACACTCCAAATCCCTCCTGGGGTCCCAAAGTACCCCAAGTCCCACCTGGGGTCCCTCTGCGCTCCCTGTCTCACTCGGGGTCCCCCCTGCACCCCAAATCCCTCCTGGGGTCCCCCCTGCACTCCCGGTCCCACGTGGTGTCCCTCTGCACCCTCTTTCTCACTCAGGGTCCCCCCTGCACCCCAGTTCCCTCCTGGGGTCCCCTCTGCACCCCAGGTTCCAACCAATGGTCCTCTTGCCCAACTTGGGGTCCCTCCACACCCACAAATCCCACTCGAGGCTGCCCCCCCTAAATCCCACCTTGGGGTCACCCCGCACCCCAAATCCTACTGGGGTCCCCATGGATCCCAAGACCAACTCAGGGTCTCCCTGCACCCCTAAATCCCATTCGGGGTCCCCCCTTGAAGCCCCTTTCCCACCTGGGGTCCCCCCACCCCCCAAATCGCATTCGGGGTCCCCCCTGCACCCTCTGAATTGGGGTCTGGGGAGGGTTCCCCTTGTGCCCCATTCTGGGGGTTTAGGCTCGGGGGGGCTCCCCTTGCCCCCCTTCTGGGGTACTGGGGGGCTCCCCTCACCCCAATTCTGGGGGTTCAGAGTCGGGGGGGTCCCCCTGTCCCCCAGTTCTGGGGGTTCTTGGTATGGGGGGGGCTCCTCTTGACCCCAATTTAGGGGGCTGGAGGGACTCCCCTCACCCCAGTTTTGGGGCTTCAGGCTCTGGGGGGGCTCCCCTTGCCCCCCAACTGGAGGTTTGGGGTCTGGAAGCAGGGGGGCTCCTTTCACCCCTTGGCTGCAAAATTGGGGCACGGGGGGGCTCCCTTTGCTCCTCAACTGGGGAACTGGGGTACGGAGGGCAGGGGGGCTCCCTTTGCTCCCTCCCCCCTTCTGGGAAATGGGGGTACAGAGGGTGCCCCCCCCTAAGCCCCTCTCCCCCCCCCCAGAGTACATGTACCGAGTGATGAAGGTAAACAACTTCTCGCTGCCCAAAGAGGTGAGAGTTGGGGGTTGGGGGGGGGTGGGGTCTGTGGGGGCAGAAATGGGGGTGCCCAGGAGGTTTTGAGGTGGGGGGGACACCCCAACTTTGTGCCCCCCAACTTTGTGCCCCCCCCCAGGCTTTCTACATGGTTCGCTTCCACTCCTTCTACCCCTGGCACACACATGGTGACTACGGGCACCTCTGCTCCGACGAGGACCTGAGGATGCTGCCCTGGGTCCAGGAGCTCAAGTGGGTGACCGGGGTGGGTTTGGGGGTTCACCTGAGCCCCCCCCAACCCCCAGGAGGAAAAAGTCCCCCCAAACTCCCCCTCACCCCCTTTGCACCCACAGCAAGTTTGACCTCTACACCAAGCAGGAGGAGCTGCCGCCCGTGGGGCAGCTGCGGGGGTACTACCAGGGCCTCATCGATAAATACTGCCCTGGGCAGCTCCGCTGGTGAGGGGGGACCCCCCTGCACCCCAAAAATCCCACCTGGGGACTCCCTGCACCCCAAAATCACAACTGGAGTCCTCCCCTGTCCCCCAGCAAAGCCCCCTCACTGTAAGCCGCAACAGTGTTCCCCAATGAACCACCAACCATTATGTTCCATCTGGGGCCCCCCTTGCCCCCCAAAATCCCACCTGGAGTCCCCCCTGCCCCCCAGCACAGCCCCCTCGCTGTGGGGCACACCAGTGTTCCCCAATAAAGCTGCTTGTTGTGTTCCCCAATAAATCACAACTCTCTGTCCCACTCAGGGTCCCCCTGCACCCCAAATTCCACCGGGGATGCCCCTGAACCCCAAAATCTCCCCTGGGGTCCCCCCTGCCCCCCAGCAAAGCCCCCTCACTGTGGGGTGCACCAGTGCTCCCCAATGAACCACCACCCCCTATGTCCCACCTGGGGGCCCCCAGCACCCCAAATCCCATGTGAGGGCTCACCCAAAATCCAATCTCGAGTCCCCCTGTACCCCAAATCCAACCTAGGTCCCCTCCCACCTCAAATTTCACTCAAGGTCCCCCAGCACCCCAAGTTTCATCCAGGCTTCCTCCACAACCCCTTCTTTCTGGGGTCCTCCCCATACCCCAGCTCCCACTTGGGGGAATCCCATTTGCAGGGACACCCTCCCCTCCCCACCTCAAAGTTTCCCCCGTGCCCCCCAGCACAGCCCCCCCACTGTGGGGTGCACCCCAATAAACCTGCTTGTTGAAAAGGGGGGGGGGGCAAGGCTTGAAAGAGCAGGATAAGGGGTGAAAAGGGGGGCAGGGGTTAAAAAAGGGGGGGCTGGAATGTCAAAGGCTTTATTTATAAAATAATAGGAAACCTCTGCGCTCCCTCTGGGAATGGGGCGAGGGGCAGCACCCCAAAATCCCTCCCTGGGGGGGGAAACATCCCAAATTTGCCCCCCCCCCATACTGCCCTTCAAGAGAATCAGGAGGGCTCGGGCTGCTTCACTGTGGTTGCCCAAAGCTGTTCCTGCTGGCATGGGGGGGGGTCCCCAAAACTTCCCTTGCCAGCACAGGGGTCCCCCCAACACCCCCTGCCAGCACAGGGCACGCCCAACACCCTCTGCCAGAACAGTGGGGCACCCCAGCACCCTCAGGCCCTGGCAGGGTCAGCAGAGGTGGGGAACCCCAACTCAGGCTAGGGGTAAACTGGGGGGACTGGTGGGCCACCAGCAGTGCCATCGGTCCAGGGGGAGACGATGGGGGTCCACGTTGGGGCTCCAGGTCCTACTTCTTCTTCTTGGGGCCACGAAGACCCTCGCCATGGCCATTGGTGGCCCCACGGCCACGTCCCTCACTGTGGCCATCGATGACCCTGCCATGGCCATTGGTGGCCCCGCGGTGACCATCGGTGACCTCTTTCCTCCGGACCTGCCCGTTCTTCTCACCACCACCACGATCCGTGGGCTCCCCCCTTCTGGATCCTTTGTGGCGGGTGGGGGCCAGGGACCCCCGGGACCGGTGGCCCATGGCTTGCAGGACCCCAATGGTGGCCACCACCAGGTAAAGGGACCAGAGGACGGTGGGGGCGGAGAAAGGATGGACAAGCTCACGGAGGGTGTGGAGCAGCCAGGGCAGGAAGGCATCCAACGAGCGCTTTGGGGGTGTCTTGTCCTGGGGAGGGGGGGAGGGGGCAAGAAAAGATGGGGGGGTCAGGGTTGCGGTGGAGGAAGGTGGTGGGGAACCTCGTCGTGACACGAGACTTCACCTTCAGCCCGTGCTGGACCAGCAGGTTCTCCAAGGTGGGATCTCCCAAGGAGACGGTGGGGAAGAACTCGTGGACATGCTGGCGGCGCCACCATGGGGTGGAGTCAGAGCTGTGGGAATGGAGAACTCAGTGCTTGGCTACCAAATCTGGGGTCCCCCTGGTGCCAACGTGGTGTCCCACCAGGTCCTGCTCACCTGGCTTCGGTGCTGCCGGTGAACCAGTACTTGTAGAGTTGGGCACGGATATAGACGGGAGGTTGCGCGGTGAAGGGGTAGCGGGACTCATCCACCTGGAGCAGGCGGATCACTGCAGGGACACGGCATCACAGAGCTCCAGAGCGTGGAGAGGGTTGGCTTGGAAGGGACCTCCAAGCCCATCCAGTGCCACCCCTGCCATGGGCAGGGACACCTCCCACTGCATCAGGTTGCTCAAAGCCCCATCCAGCCTGGCCTTGAACACCTTCAGGGATGGGGCAGCCACCACTGCTCTGGGCAACCTGGGCCATGGCCTCCCCACCCTCACAGCAAAACATTTCTCCCCATGATCTTTCCTCAGTCTCCCCTCTTGCAGCTCAAAACCATCTCCCTTCGTCCCATCCCTGCACTCCCTGATCCAGGGCCCCTCCCCAGCTTTCCTGGAGCCCCTTTCAGTACCGGGAGGCTGCTCTAAGGTCTCCCTGGAGATTCTCTTCTCCAGGCTGAACAACCCCAACTCTCCCAGCCTGGCCTCAGAGCAGAGGGGCTCCAGCCCTTGGATCATCTCCGTGGCCTCCTCTGGACCCGCTCCAACAGTTCCAAGTCCTTCCTGTGCTCAGGACACCAGAACTGGACCCAGGGCTGCAGGTGGCGTCTCCCCAGAGCGGAGCAGAGGGGCAGAATCCCCTCCCTCCCCTGCTGCTCCCACTGCTTTGGGTGCAGCCCAGCACACGGGGGGTTTCTGGGTTGGGAGCACACGTTGCCGGCTCATGTCCTGCTTCTCATCCCCCAGCACCCCAAGTCCTTCTCCTCAGGGCTGCTCCCAATCCATTCGCCACCTGGATTTGTGCTTGGGATTGCCCCGATGCAATTGTAATTCGCAGGGAAAGAGCTCAGCTCGCCCTGCTTCACATTCTCCAGCCCCACTGAGGAGCTGTGGGGCCCGCGTAGCCCCCAGCCCCACTCACCGTCCCTCTTGCCCTGCAGCAAGCGGTGGACGAAGCTGGCGAACCAGGGGCTGCTGCTGTGGGGACCCAGCGCCGCGAACCACATCTGCCAGTCCAGGCGGGGCTGGTGTGGGATGAGCACAGGGGGAGCCGTGCTGACGTTGCCAGGCTTGTACATAAACTCGATCTCCTGTGGGATGGGCAGAGGAATTATGGAATCATAGAACGGCCTGGGTGGAAAAGATCATTGAGACCGAGTCCAACCATCCCCGTCCACTGCTAAACCAGATCTGTGAGCACCTCATCTGCCCGGCTTTGAAACCCCTCCAGGGATGGGGACTCCACCACCTCCCTGGGCAGATCTGACCTGGAGGAGGATGAGGAGGATGATGGGGCAATTGATGGTGGATCTTTCTTAATTTCAAATTGCTGTAAGAGCAGGCTCCTCAGATCTGATCTGGATAACAATGGTGACAATAATGATTATGATAATAACAATGGTGATGATAATGGTAAAGATGATGATAACGATAATGATGATAATGATCATAATGATGATGATGATAATGAAAATGGTGATCATAATGACAATAATGATGGTGATGATAATGATGGGGAAATCAATAATCTATCTTTCTTAATTCCCAATTGCCAAAGGGAAAAGCCCTTCAGATCTGGTCTGGATGATGATGATAATGAAAGGGCAACTGTTTTTTACTGTGGTACCACAGCTGGAACTGCCCTGTCCCTGGGCAGAGCTCCCCCAGATCTACATCCCTCACCTCCTTTGCTCCTTCTAGAGGCACAAAGGCCACAGCGGACAGACGGATGCCACAGAGTGGACCACATCAGTGGAGTGCGTCCAGAGAAGGGACCGGAGCTGGGGAAGGGGCTGCAGAACAGGGGTTGTGGAAGCGGCTGAGGGACCTGGGGTTGTTCAGCCTGGAGAAGAGGAGGCTGAGGGGAGACCTCATCGCTCTCTGCAGCTCCTGGAAAGGTTAGAGCCAGGCAGGTGCTGGGTTCTTCTCTCAGGGAACAAGGGATGAGATGTGAGGAGGTTTAGATTGGATATTGGGAAAGATTTTCTCATGAAAAGGGTTCTTAGGCCCTGGCAGAGGCTGCCCAGGACACCGGTGGAGTCACTATCCTGCAGGGGTTCAAAACCCACGTGGATGTGGTGCTCAGGGATAAGGTTCAGCGGTGGGGTTGGCAGGGTTGGGTTTGCAGTTGGACTGACAGAATGGCCAGAGTTGGAAGGGACCCACAAGGACCACTGAGTCCAGCTACTGGCTCTGCACAGGACACCCCAACATTCACTCCGTGGGGTTGAGTGTATTGTCCAAGTGCTTCTTGAATAATGCCAGGCTTGGCACCGTGACTGCTCAACTTGATGAATCGTAGAAATCGTTAAGGTTGGAAAAGACTTCTAAGATCATCAAGTCCAACCAACAAAGCCCAAAGGACTCTGCAATCCCACAAGATGCCTACTCACTGTCCAGGTCTCCTTGTCGTAGCTGCCCTCCAGCACCACCTCAGGCCGCCCCCCGACGCCCGTCATCCTGCGAAAGAGCCCGTAGGAGTTCACCACCTGGAAGCGCTCGACGGCACTGAACATCCGGTGGATGCCGGGCCACAGCTTGGCGTTGGACTGATAGTCGATGTAGGTGAAGGGCACCTGCAGAACCACAGAACACCCAGAGTTGGAAGGGACCCACAAAGACTGTCAAGTCCAACTCCTGTCCCTGCACAGGACACCCCAACGTTCACCCCGGGGGGCTGAGAGCCTTGGCCAAAGGCTGCTGGAATCCTGTCAGGAATGGCACAGTGGCTCTGCCACCACATCTGGGAGCAGCTTGGGGGGCCAGGTTGGCTCCTGCTCCCCACACCCCACGACTCCCCTGTCCTGTTCCCAGTGCTCACCAAGCTGACAGCAAACATTCCCAGGGCGGCAGTGGCGAAGATGGCCCATTGTAGGGTGGCCCAAAGCTTCCAGAAGCAGCCACGGACACAGGCACATCTGTGAGGGGAGGAGAACATGGCTTGGAGACACATCTGGGGCTCTGGCTGGGACCTGGGGGGTTCTGAGCCCACCACACTGTGCCCAAAGTGGTGGGAGGTCACAGAATGGTTTGGATTGGAAGGAACCTCAAAGCTCATCCAGTCCCACCCCCTGCCACAGGCAGGGACACCTCCCACTGCATCAGGGGGCTCCAAGCCCCATCCAACCTGGCCTTCAACACCTCCAGGGATGGGGCAGCCACCACTGCTCTGGGCAACCTGGACCAGGGCCTCCCCACCCTCAGCGTCAAGAATTTCTTCCTGATGTCCAATCAAAATCTTCCCCCTTTCAGTTTAAAGTCATTCCCCCTCGCCTTGTCACTCCAGATCCTTGGAAAAAGTCTCTCCCCAGCTTTCCTGGAGCCCCTTCAGGTACTGGGAGGCTGCTCTGAGTTCCCCCCAGAGTCTTCTCTTCTCCAGGCTGAACAATCCCAACTCTCCCAGCCTGGCCTCAGAGCAGAGGGGCTCCAGCCCTTGGATCATCTCCATGGCCTCCTCTGGACTCGCTCCAACAGTTCCATCTCCTTCTTCCATTGGGGATTCCAGAATTGGACCCAGGGCTGCAGGTGGGGTCTCCCCAGAGCGGAGCAGAGGGGCAGAATCCCCTCCCTCCCCTGCTGCTCCCACTGCTTTGGGTGCAGCCCAGGACATGGGTGGTTTCTGGGCTGGGAGCACTCGTTGCCAGCTCATGCTGAGCTTCTCCTCCCCCAGCACCCCAAGTCCTTCTCCTCAGGGCTGCTCCCAATCCATTCTCTACCTAGATTTGTGCTTGGGATTGCCCCGACACAGGTGCAGGACCTTGCAGTTGTTCTTGTTGAACCTCATGAGGTCACACAGCCCCTCCTCTTCAGCCTGTCCAGGTCCCTCTGGATCCCATGTTGTCCTTGTGGTGTGACCGCTGCCCCACTCAGCTTGGTGGCAACTCGCTGCAGGTGCCCTCAATCCCACTGATCTTGTGTGGGGTTCTGAGCCCCCCACGCTCTGCCTGAAGTGGTGGAGTCCTCAGCTCTGCTCCAGAGCTAAATCCCTTTGGACTCACTCCTGAACTGGGCCACCACCCCATGGTCCAGCCCCTCCACCTGGATCCAAGCACCCTACATGTGATCCAGGTACCCTTCCACACCCAAATCTCTCCCTTGGGATTGGCAGCAGCCCCTGGCACCAGCTGAGCCAGAGGGGATCCCAGCACCCACCTGTACAGAGCAACCAGGATCTCCTTGGAGAGCGAGAGGAAGCCCAGTCCCACCAGTGGCAGCGTCACCGCCTGCAACCACGTCATGAACTCATGGTAGGTGAAGGCTGGAGAGAAGGAAAAGCTCCAGGATCAGTGAGGAGCCACATGAGAGGCCCAAGTGCTGCCGCTGGGACGTTTCGGCTGCTCTGGCCAGTACGTACCCACTTTGGAGTCCAACAGCTTCTTCTCCCAGTTGATCTCTAGGCTGAAGAACTGGATGGTCCCGTAGAGCAGGAGGGCGTAGGTGCTCATCTCCAGGAGGACAGAGAGGAGGGACTGCAGGCTGGGGGGCCAGGCTATCGCAAAGTGGGGTCACTTAATGTCCAGGGCTCGGCCACCGTGCCCTGAGATCCCAGGTGGGATCTCCACCCAACACCTGGTTCCACCACGGACCCAGTAGACCATGGAATCCCACCCCATGGGTGGACAAAGGCATGGTGCTCAGCCACAACGCCGTGCTCGTGGTCCAACAGGGACAGGGGTCTGTCCCCATCCTACTGCAGGCACGAGAGATGGGTCCCCACCTCCTAAAGCGGACAGCGGGGGGCTCACCGGTGGCGCTGCGCCTCTTGCTGCGCCCCAGCCAGTGCCCAACGTGCTCCTCATCCAGCAGGGAGAAGGCCAGGACGATGGTGAGTACATTGAAGAAGTTGTAGTTACCCGTGAGGATGATGAGGAGCTGCAGCAGCACCTGGGGAAGAGCAGAGCTGGGGGGGTCACAGTGCCCCCTTCCCAGGGAAATCACAGAATCGTGGAATGGTTTGGGATGGAAGGGACCTTCAAGCCCATCCAGTCCCACCCCCTGCCATGGGCAGGGACACCTCCCACTGGGTCAGGGGGATCCAAGCCCCATCCAACCTGGCCTTCAACACCTCCAGGGATGGGGCAGCCACCACTGCTCTGGGCAACCTGGGCCAGGGCCTCCCCACCCTCACAGCAAAACATTTCTCCCTAAGATCTCATCTCAGTCTCCCCTCTTGCAGCTCAAAACTGTTCCTCTCATCCCATCTCTGCACTCCCTGGTCAAGAGCCCCTCCCCAACTTTCCTGGAGCCCCTTTCAGTACTGGAGGCAGCTCTGAGGTCCCCCTGGAGCCTCCTCTTCTCCAGGCTGAACAACCCCAACTCTCCCAGCCTGGCCTCAGAGCAGAGGGGCTCCAGCCCTTGGATCATCTCTGTGGCCTCCTCTGGCCTCGCTCCAACAGCTCCAGGTCCTTCCTGTGCTCAGGACTCCAGGTGGGGTCTCCCCAGAGCGGAGCAGAGGGGCAGAATCCCCTCCCTCCCCTGCTGCTCCCACTGCTTTGGTGCAGCCTGGGACACAGGTGGCCTTCTGGGTCCTGGATACCAGGATTCTATGATACCATGACTCCATCGTTTCAAGGTACCAAGATTCCACGATAACCAGGATTCCATGATACCAAGATACCAGGGTTCCATGGTTCCGCTGAGCCACGGGCCTGTCCTGTCCCCCTGGAGCCCCCCCCTCACCTGGCTGTAGAAGGCAAAGAGCCGGAGGCGTCGGACAGGCGCAAAGAAGAGGATGGGGATGGCAATCTCGATGACGTAGGTGCCCACCACGCTGAGCTTGTGGAACCAGACTGGGAGCTGGTGGGCGAACCAGGCACCCGGCGTGGGGATGCACTGGGTCTCGTAGTGATAGGTGAGAGCTGGGGGGCACAGGGTGGGTCAGGAGGGCATGGAGGGGGCAGGGGGACATGAGGAGGGGGGTCAGAGGGCATGAGGCTGGGGGTCAGCAAAGCACCAGGAGGGGGCAGGCAGGGGGGCACCAGGAGGGAGGTCAAGGAGAAAGGTGGGGGGAGGAGGGTGAGAGGGGCATGGGGAGACTGGTCCCCCAGTGACTCCCAAAGGTCCCCACAGACCCCTCAAAAGCTGAGACCCCCTCAAAGCCTCCACTGACCCCATCAAATCCCCCAAGAGACCCCTTCCAAAGGCTGTGATGCCCTAAAGCTCCCATAGACCCCCCCCAAAGCCTCCAGCCGCCCCCAGATGGCCCGAAGCCTCCAGTGACCCCATCAAAGCCCCAAACAGAGACCCCCCACAGGCTGTGACACCCCAAAGCCCCCAGCCCCTCTTAAAGCTCCCCTCACCCGTCAGCCCCCACCAGGTTGGGCAGCGGCTGGTGAGCTTCACCACGCCCGAGGCAAACATGAGCCTGAAGAGGAGCCAACGCGCCAGCCAGAAGGTGACCCCGTCGTGGGGGCGCCAGCCCGGGGACCTCCACCTAGCCAGCCGCAGGGGAGCCACCAGCACCACCAGGAACCCCGCTTCCAGCAGGAGACTGTCCCTGTACGGGGGGGACACAATGCTGTCCCCACCTGCTCCAGAACCCCTTGGAGCAGCAGGCTCAGCTCTCCCTGTGACAGCACTGCTTGGCAAAGTCAGGATGTGTCCCACCTGCACCAAGCTGCGACCTTGGCCATCGCGCGGATGCCACCTGGAAGGACTGAGAGGGGTGGACTTACCACTGGAAGTAGAGGAAGACCTGGCCCACCTGTGGAGAGAGGGAGCGAGGGATGAGCTGGCTGGAGGTGCAAGATGGACACCCAGGCCCTAGGAAAGGAGGTGGGGGTGTTGGTGGCCCGCCATGCTGTGCCCAAAGCTGTGGAAGCTGTAGGGTTCCGAGCCCCCCAAACTCTTCCCAAAGTTGTGGGAGATATGGGGTTCTTAGCCCTGCGAGATCTGCCCAAAGCTGTGGGAGGTGTGAAGTTCTGAGACCCTCAGGCTGTGCCCAAAGCTGTGGGAGATGTTCCAGTCCCCCACATTGTTCCCAAAGACACGGCAGGTCACAGAATCATGGAATGGGTTGGGTTGGAAAGGACCTCAAAGTCCATCCAGTCTCAGATGCTGTCATGGGATACCTCCCACTGGATCAGGGGGATCCAAGCCCCATCCAACCTGGCCTTTAACACCTCTAGGGACGGGATCTGGGGGTGCTGGTTGAAGGCAAGTTAGAATCATGGAACCATGGAATGATTTGGGTTGGAAGGGACCTCAAAGCTCATCCAGTTCCAAACCCCTGCCACGGGCAGGGACACCTCCCACCAGCAGAAAAGGCCCTGGGTGTGTTTGTCAACAGTGGCAGAACATGAGCCAGCAGTGGCCCAGGTGGCCAAGAAGGCCACCAGCATCCTGGCTTGGATCAGCCATGGGGTGGCAGCAGGAGCAGGGAAGGGATCGTCCCCCTGCACTCGGTGCTGGGGAGGCCACACCTCGAATCCTGGGTTCAGTTTTGGGCCCCTCAGTACAAGGAGGACCTGGAGGGGCTGGAGCACGTCCAGAGAAGGGAACAGAGCTGGGGCAGGGTCTGGAGAACAGGGTTTGTGGGAGCAGCTGAAGGACCTGGGGGCATTTAGTCTGGAGAAGAGGAGGCTGAGGGGAGACCTCATCACTGTCCACAACTGCCTGAAAGCAAGTTGGAGCCAGGTGGGTGCTGGGCTCTTCTCGCAAGGAAAAGAGGTTGGGATGAGAGGAAACGGCCTCAGGTTGCCCCAGGGCAGGTTCAGATTGGACATCAGGAAAAATGTCTTCACAGAAAGGGTTTTCAGGCCCTGGCAGAGGCTCCCAGGGAGGTGGTGAAGTCCCCATCCCTGGAGGGGTTTAAAAGCCGGGCAGATGAGGTGCTCAGGGATCTGGTTTAGCAGTGGGCAGGGACGGTTGGACTCAGTCTCCAAGGTCTTCTCCAACCAGGCCATTCCCCAATTTCCCACAGCCATCACGCAGCAGACAGGGCAGGAGTGGCCATGGTTCCCTCCTAGAGCTGCAGGAAGGTGCTGGCTGGCTCGCTCTGCCTCACAAGCCCATCCCTGCTCTGGTTCTCAGTGCCTGACTTGGGGGTAAAAACCCCCTGCACTTCCCTGGGAGTAGCTCGGGCACCTCCCTCCTGCCCACAGCGGGCACAGAGCAAGCGCCCACCAGTTGTGCCAGGAGCAGGAGCTGTGCTTGGCAGCCACCCTGGGCACAGGAGCTGCAGCCCCAGGTGCAGGAGTGACACTCAGAAGTTGTCCTGGGCACAAAGCAAGTGCTCAGCAGTGGTTCTGGGCGCAAAAGCTGCACAAGGCAGCAGCCCCAGGGTGCAGGAGCTGCGCTTGGAAACCACCCTGGGCACAGGAGCTGCAGCCCTGGGCTCAGAAGCTGCACTAGGAAACCACCCTGGGCACAGGAGCTGCAGCCCTGGGCTCAGGAGCTGCGCTAGGAAACCACCCTGGGCACAGGAGCTGCAGCCCTGGGCTCAGGAGCTGCGCTAGGAAACCACCCTGGGCACAGGAGCTGCAGCCCTGGGCTCAGAAGCTGCGCTAGGAAACCACCCTGGGCACAAGAGCTGCAGCCCTGGGCTCAGGGGCTGCGCTCAGCAGCCATCCCAGGCATAGGAACCACGCTTGGCAGCCACCAAGGGAACAGAAGCAGCAGCCCCAGGTGCAGGAGTTGCACAAGGCAGTGGTCCCAGGTGCAGAGCGAGCGCTCGGCAGCCACCCCAGGCACAGGAGCTGCAGTCCTGAGTTCAGAAGCCATGTTCAGAAGCCAGCCCGGGCACAGCTCCAGCTGGCAGAGCACCGGAGAGGAGGGGCAGGGAATTTCTCTCCAGCAGGACCTTAAAAGGTAGCGAGGAAAAGACAGCAAGCCAGGAGCAGGCAGATCCACTCGAGTGGGAGGAACCTAGGGCTTCCCAGCGCTGCTTCCTTGCCAAGCTGAGGCAGCGAGTGATTCCAGAGCCACAGACAGGCTGGAGAGGTGGGGCTGTGGGAACCTCATGAGGCTCAACAAGGCCAAGGAAAAGTTCCTCCGCCTGGATCAGGGCAATCCCAAGCACAAATCCAGGTGGAGAATGGATTGGGAGCAGCCCTGAGGAGAAGGACTTGGGGTGCTGGGGGAGGAGAAGCTCAACGTGAGCCGGCAACGTGCGCTCCCAGCCCAGAAACCCCCCGTGTGCTGGGCTGCACCCAAAGCAGTGGGAGCAGCAGGGGAGGGAGGGGATTCTGCCCCTCTGCTCCGCTCTGGGGAGACCCCACCTGAAGCCCCGGGTCCAGTTCTGGAATCCCCAACAGAAGAAGAAGACAGAACTGTTGGAGTGAGTCCAGAGGAGGCCACAGAGACAATCCAAAGGCTGGATCCCCTCTGCTATGAGGACAGGCTGGGAGAGTTGGGGTTGCTCAGCCTGGAGAAAAAAAGGATCGGGGGGACCTTAGAGCAGCCTCCCAGTAGGGAAAGGGGCTCCAGGAAAGCTGGGGAGGGGCTCTTGATCAGGGAGTGCAGGAATGGGATGAGGGGAAATGGTTTTGAGCTGCAAGAGGGGAGATTAAGATGAGATCTTGGAGAGAAATGTTTCGCTGTGGATGGTGAGGCCCTGGCCCAGGTTGTCCATAGCAGTGGTGGCTGCCCCATCCCTGGAGGTGTTGAAGGCCAGGTTGGATGGGGCTTGGAGCCCCCTGATGCAGTGGGAGGTGCCCCTGCCCATGGCAGGGGTGGGCAGGATGAGCTTTGTGGTCCCTTCCAACCCAACCCATTCCATGGTTCTACAACCTGGACTCAGCTCAGGTGCCTGTGAGCAGTCCAGAAGGGGTCCCAGTGCCATGGGGCAGCCCTCCAGCACAGGACAAACATCTCTCCCACAGCTCACACCATGGTTTACCAGCCTCCCAACACCATGCCCTGGAGGCACTGGTTCTTGAGGCCCAGCAGGAGGGACTGGTAAAGGTTGCCAGCACCACCAGCTGCCTTCCAGCAGCGCCAGGGAGCTCCTCCCTGGGACAGCGCTGCCACCCCGGCAGCAACTCCCAGGCACAGGGTGGGGTTTTCTTCTTTAATTCCCTTGGGGAAGAGAAACCTTTCTCCTCCTGACTCAGCCAAACTCCTCCGCATAGAAGCCACCAGCGCAGATTTGTGGCTGGGGGACACAAAGCTCTTCATGGGATACAGAGAAAGGACCTGGAATGAGGGCGCAGGGAGGCCATTGGGAAGTAGAGGACAGAGCTTCCCCCCTCAGTGGTGCAGGAATCAGCACACAGTTAAGTCTGCAAGGGGTTTATCCCAGGGAGATTGTGGCTGTCCCATCCCTGGAGGTGTTGAAGGCCAGATTGGATGGGGCTTGGAGCTCCCTAATGCAGTGGAAGGTGTCCCTGCCCATGGCAGGGGGTGGGACAGGATGGTTTTTGAGGTCCCTTCCAACCCAAATCACTCCATGATTCTATAACACAAGCTTGGCACAGCTGAAAACTGGAGCAGGGATATGGATGGACCTCACACAGGAGCCAGGGAGCTGCTGGCACCTTCCCTCAGCTCCACAACGGAAGAGCAGCACGCCAGCATCTCACAGAACGACGCCAACATGGCAACGTCACCTTCTCACACTCCTAAATCCCTGCTCCGACTCTTCCAGGGCACAACCACTGTTGGATCTAGATAGACTTGGAGGTCCCTTCCAACCCAAACCATTCCATGGTTCCATGATTCTAACTTGCCATCAACCACAAACCCCAGATCCTATCCCTGCAGATGGTCAACGCCAGGTTGGATGGGGCTTGGAGCCCCCAATCCTGTAGGAGGTGTCCCTGCCCATGGATGGGCTTGGAGATCTCTTACAACCCCATTCCATAGTTTTATGACCTCCCACAGCTTTGGTGGTCAGCAAGGTGTTGCTCCCCGCCGCCCCCCCTCCCTCCCCCAGCTGCTTTCCTACCTGGTAGAGCGAGAGGTAGAGTGCAGTGAGCAGGATGAAGATCAGGCTGTCGCGCAGCGGCTCCCACAGCAGCGCCCCGAAGGAGCCCAGCGTGCCCAGCAGGCACAGCAGCTCCATCCCCTGCTCTGTGTCCAGCCCCAAGTGGGGACCGAGCCACAGGAGGGTGGGGAAATCCCGGAGCTGCTCCCACAGCCCCTTCCCGCTGAGGCGCAGGACCTTGCGTGCAGGCAGGATGCCATCCCTTCCATAGAGACCTGGAAAGCAGGCAGTGACAGTGGTGACAAAGCCCCACTGGTCTTGATCCATGGATCCAGCCTGGCCAGGTCCCTCTGCAGACCCTTCCTGCCCTCAAAACATGGATCCAGCCTGGCCAGATCCCTCCGCAGACCCTTCCTGCCCCCAGCCCATGGATCCAGCCTGGCCAGATCCCTCTGCAGACCCTCCCTGCCCCCAACCCATGGATCCAGCCTGGCCAGGTCCCTCTGCAGACCCTTCCTGCCCCCCAGCCCATGGATCCACCCTGGCCAGGTCCCTCTGCAGACCTTTCCTGCCCCCAACACATGGATCCAGCCTGGCCAGGTCCCTCTGCAGACCCTTCCTGCCCCCCAGCCCATGGATCCACCCTGGCCAGGTCCCTCTGCAGACCTTTCCTGCCCCCAACACATGGATCCAGCCTGGCCAGGTCCCTCTGCAGACCCTTCCTGCCCCCCAGCCCATGGATCCACCCTGGCCAGGTCCCTCTGCAGACCTTTCCTGCCCCCAACACATGGATCCAGCCTGACCAGGTCCCTCTGCAGACCCTTCCTGCCCCCTCAGCCCAGGGATCCCCAGCCACCCACATCCCAACTCCCAGTTCCCATTCTCCAGCCTCCACTCCTCAGTTCCCCCTTCCCCACTCTCCCCGAGCTCCCTGCTCTCCCCATGTCCCCCCAGCTCCTTAAGTCCCCCATTCTCCCCAGCTCCCCACTCTCCCTAGTTCCCCAGTCCCGTCAGTCCCCCGCTGTCCTCCAGCCCCCCACTCTCTTCGGTTCCCCCAGCTCCCCACTCTCCCCCAGCCCCCCGTTGTCCCCCAGCCCTTCCAGCCCCCCCGGTTCCTCACTCTCCCCCAGCTCCTCAGTCCCCCTGCTCTCCCCACTCCCCCCAGCCCCCGCTCTCCCCCAGCCCCCCAGTCCCTTGCTCTCCCCCAGACCCCCCAGCTCCTCACTCCCCTCCAGTCCCCGCCCCCCACTGTCCTGGTACCCGGGAGCTGCACGTAGAGAGAGGCGAAGGCGGCCAGAAACGCGCCCGCTACCCCCGCCAGCAGCAGCGATCGCGGCCGCCGTGGCGGATCCCCCATAGCAGCGGCGGCGCCGGGAAGTTACGTCATCACGCACGGACGTGGCCACGTACGATGTGGGCGCTGGGGTGACGTCATCACGCAAAGTGTGGGCACGCGGTGGATTCCGCACACAGTGTGGTCACTCGGTGGCGTCAGCACGCACGATGTGGGCACGCGGTGACGTCACCGCGCGGAGCCCGTCTTGGCGGGAAGGGCAAAAATGGCGGTGTGGAGCGAGGGCTGAGGTGATGGGGGAGGAGAGCAGTGGGAGGGGGGAGTGGGAACTGGGGAGTGGGAACTGGGGGATGACTGGGAGTGGGGAGGAACTGAACTGGGGTGTGGGTCGGGAACTGGGGAATGTGGGGGACAGACTGCGAGTAGGGAAGGGAACTGGAGAGTGGAGTTATTGGGAGGGGGGGGAACTGGGAGGAGGGAGAGAGAGAACTGGGACTGGAGAGTGGGATTGGGAACTGGGCACTGGGGAGCGGGGACTGGGAACGGGAACTGGGCTTGGGATTGGAAACTGGTAGCAGGAGCATGGAGTGGGACCATGAGTTGGGACTGGGTCTGGACGCTGGGGCTTGGAACTGGGAGTGGTGACTTGGACTGGGAAATGGGACTGGCATTGAGAATGAGTGGGAACTGGGCACTGGAGAGTGGGGATTGGGAACTGGGAGCAGGAGCGGAGATGGAGACTGGGAGTTGGAACGGGGACTGGGGCTTGGAACTGGGAGTGTTGACTTGGACTGGGAAGTGGGACTGAGAGCTAGGAGTGGGATCTAGGAGCAGGACTCGGAAGTGGGAACTAGAGACTGGGGCTGGGGCGTGGAAACTGGGGTGTAGGGAGTGGTGCTGAAAACTGCGAGTGGGCACGCGGACTGGAAGTGGGACTGGCAGCAGGGCCTGGGAACTAGAGCTGGGATTGGGAGCTGGGAACTGAGACTGGTTTGATGCCGGGTTTGGGGTCGGGTTTGATGCTAGATTTGGGGTCAGGTTTAGGTGTAATCTTTGTCTCCAGCTTTGGGATCAGGTTTGGTGCCCAGTTTGGTCCGTGGTCAAACCTGTGTGCCCGTGGTGCCCATTGAGATGTTTCACTGGTGGAGATGACAGCGCTGGGTGATGTTGATGTTATTTTCCAGCCCCAAGGATCCCCAATTCTGTCTTCACTCCATAGTTGTGTCCCCTTGATCTCCAGCTGTCCCACACCTCCAGGTGCCCCTTGGGTGTTCCCTGTGGCACCACCTGGTAAAGGCTGAAGCCTGGTGACTGCTGCCATGGAGGTGGAGTCACGCTTCCAGCACCTCCTGCAGCCCATCCGTGACCTCACCAAGAACTGGGAGGTGGACGTGGCCGCCCAGCTCGGGGAGTACCTGGAGGAGGTGAGAAGGGTTCTTTTCACCTCTTCCCTCTGCTGGGTGAAGAACTGTCTGGGGGGCCGGGCCCAAAAAGTGGTGGGGAATGGGAGGTCAATCCAGTTGAAGGCCACAAGTGATGTCCCCAGGGCTCAGTCCTCTTCAATATCTTTATTGGTGATCTGGGTGAAGGGATTGAGAGCTCCCTTAGCAAGTTTGTGGATGGCACCAAACTGGGTGGAAGTGTTGATCTGCTGGGGGGCAGGAAGGGTCAGCAGGGGGACCTGACCAGGCTGGATCCATGGGCTGGGGGGCAGGAAGGGTCTGCAGAGGGACCTGCCCAGGCTGGATCCATGGGCTGGGGGACAGGAAGGGTCAGCAGAGGGACCTGGCCGGGCTGGTTCCGTGGACTGGGGGGCAGGAATGGTCTGCAGAGGGACCTGGCCAGGGTGGATCCGTGGGCTGAGACCAACAAGATGAGGTTCAACAAGACCAAGTACTGAATCCTGCACTTGGGCCACAACCACCCCATGCAGCTCCTGGCTCGGGGAAGAGCGGCTGGAAAGCTGCCTGGAGGAGAATGACCTGGGGGTGCTGGTCAAAAGCAGCTGAACACGAGCCAGTAGTGGCTCAGGTGGCCAAGAAGGCCACCAGCATCCTGTCTTGGCTCAGCCATGGGGTGGCAGCAGGAGCAGGGAAGGGATCGTCCCCCTGCACTCGGTGCTGGGGAGGCCGCACCTCGAATCCTGGGGTCAGTTTTGGGCCCCTCACTCCAAGAAGGACCTTGAGGGGCTGGAATGTGTCTGGAGAAGGGACCGGTGCTGGGGAAGGGTCTGGAGAACAGGGGTTGTGGGAGCAGCTGAGGGACCTGGTGGGGTTTAGCCTGGAGAGGAGGAGGCTGAGGGGAGACCTCATCGCTCCTGGAAAGGAGGTTGTGGTGAGGTGGGTGTTGGTCTTCTTACAAGTGACAGGATGGGATGAGAGGAAACGGCCTCAGGTTGCCCCAAGTCAGGTTCAGATTGGACATCAGGAAGGATTCCTTCACGGAAAGGGTTCTCGGGCCCTGGCAGAGGCTCCCAGGGAGGTGGTGGAGTCCCCATCCCTGGTGGTCTTCAAAAGATGGGTAGATGAGTTTCTCAGGGATCTGGTTTAGTAGTGGACAGGGATGGTCGGACTCAGTGACATCAAATGTCTTTTTCAATCAAGCGATTCTATGATTCTATAAAATCCCCCTGTGGATCAGCTTTTCACTCTCCTTTTCTTGCTTCTCCAGCTGGATCAGATCTGCATTTCCTTTGACAATGGCAAAACCACCATGAACTTCATCGAAGCAGCCCTGTTGATCCAGGGATCCGCCTGCATCTACAGCAGGAAGGTGAGGAGCAGATCCGATTGCCCTGTCCCTTCCGAGATCCCTCCTCAATGGAACAGCAAACACCCCTGGGCATTGAGGTTGGCAGCCTGGAAGAGAGCAAGGGTTTTGCTGCTCTGCACTTTCCAGAGGGTGAAGCACTTGCACCCTCGGAATGAACCGTGGAATGGTTTGGGTTGGAAGGGACCTCAAAGCCCATCCAGTTCCACCTCCCCTGCCAAGGGTAAGGACACCTCCCAGTGGATCAAGTTGCTCAAAGCCCCATCCAACCTGGCCTTGAACTCCTCCAACAAATGTTTTATCTTAATGTGACGGCTTAAGTAATCTTCACGGCGTAGAAACACCACCATTGGTCAAGTGGTCGCCCTTGGCTTTGCCACTGGACTCTCATTTTGAGGAGAACGACTGCAGTTTGGCCAAAACCCCATGGTTTGAGAAACATGATGACATTTTGTGCCACCAGTTAAGTTAAAAGTAATGGGTTCATAGAATCATTGAATGGGTTGGGTTGGAGGGGACCTTAAAGCCCATCCAGTTCCAACCCCCTGCCTTGGTCAGAGACACCTCCCACCAGCCCAGGCTGCTCAGTGGAACAGGGAGGGTGTGGAATCTTCTCCAGAGAGATCCCAACCCACCTGGATGTGTTCCGGTGCAACCAACTGGAGTTGAGCCTTTAGCACCACAGGACCTCCAGAAGGCACTTTCAACCGCACCACTCCAGGATTCAGGGATTCAAACAATGCAAAAGGCCATGAGATCATCCAGAAACCGAACCCCATGCTTGGGGATGGGAGGAGGGTGGTGGCACATCCTTGGCTCCAGCCGGAGCAGCTCTTCTGGGAGCTGCTCCCCTCTCCTCCAACACCCTGGTTGCTGTTTTGCAGGTGGAATATCTCTACTCGCTGGTCTACCAGACCTTGGACTTCATCTCCAATAAAAAGTAGGTAGCGTTCTGAGAAAGGGGGCTTTGCCAGGGCTTGGGCTGACGCTTCCATGTGTCTTTTCCTTGCCACTTTCACCTCACACCTGGTGCTGAACTCCCAGCCCTTCCTGCCAAGGTTTGTCCACTCCTGCCCCAGATGTGGGGCCTCTTTTGAGGTGAAATTGTGACCTGACCTGCAGAGAGAGCTGTGGGCAGTGCCCCAGGGATTGAATTCCTGGATGAAATAACAATGTGGAAGGATATAACTGTAGAATTCCTCAGTCCAGCCCCTTTCTATACGTTGGGGATGGAAAAGAGCCTGGGTTTGCTGCAGCTCAGAGGCCCTGGGTGATGCTTATCCCAATGTGCCACTACCCCGTGGTTGTCTCACCTCTTCCATAAGGAGAGAGGAGCTCCCAGCGTCCGCAGAGGAACCTAAGGGTGAGGGAAGAGGCTGTAGTTGGCCTGGAGCTGCTGCAGAGCTTTTCAAAGCCTCCACTGGTGATTCCTGTGCTGTGGGCTTGAAGTGGAATGTTCCCTCTTGGTCCTGAAAGAGCTTCTGAGCTGGAGACAGCAGGACTTTTCTGTCCCAGCTGGGATTTCTCAGGCAGGCTGGATCCCCTGGATCAGGGAGTGCTGGGAGGGCATCAGCTCGCTGACCTCAGGGCTTGGAGCAGGCAGCAGTCGCAGTGTCGTCTCCTTGCTGCCTGTAGCACTATGGGTTGCTCCGACGCAGTGATTCTGCAGTGGGGTTGGAGGGAGTCATGACACCACTTCACTCTCAGCCCCTCACTGCTGTCCTGGCTGGATCCTCACTCCATGTTTTGCTTCCTGACTCAGGAGGGAGAAGCAGCCCAGCTCAGTGGGACCTGATGGAAAGGACAGTGACGCAACCTTTGGGACTGAGCAGGAGGAGGAGGTGAGGGGGGAGTGGAGCTTGGCAGCTGCAGCCGTGGGCAGAGATGGATTCAGCTGCAAGAGGGTGCTGTGGTTGGGGTGTCGCAGTGCTCCTCTCTCTCTGGGCTTTGAGGTCCTCTCCACTTCAAACCATTCCATCATTCTAACTCGCCATCAACCAGAACCCCCAGATCCCCTTGCTGGAGGTTTTTAAGGTCAGGTTGGGTGGGGATTGGAGCCTCCTGATCCAGTGGGAGGTGTCCTTGCCCATGGCAGGGGGTGGCACTGGATGGGCTTGGATGTCCCTTCCAACCCAAACCATTCATTCCATGGTTCTAAGAATTCAGCCCAGCATAAATTCCTGGGTGCGTTGGGAGCTGGTGAGGACCATGGTTTGTCACCTCACAGCCCTCCTGGAGACAAGCTGCCCCCCATGTTGCACGTGGGGTCCCCTCAATCGTTCTCAGTGGGAGGTGGAGGGGATTGTCCCGCTCTGCTCTGCACTCACTGGGGAGGCCCCACCTTGAATATTGGGAGCATTTTGGGCACCAGAGGATAAAAAGGCCATCAAAGTCCTGGAGAGTGTCCAGAGGAGGACACAAAGCTGGGGAAGGGTCTGGAGGAGAAATCCAATGAGGAGAGGCTGAAGTCCCTGGGTCTGTTCAGCTGGAGAAGAGGAGACTGAGTGGGGACCTCAGAGCTGCTTCCTCACCAGGGGAGGAGGAGGAGCAGGCGCTGAGCTCTTCTCTCTGGTGCCCAATGGCAGGACCCCAGGGAATGGCAGGAAGATGCCAGGGGAGGGTTGGTTGGACATGAGGAGAAGGTTCTTCAGAGGGTGCTGGAGCACTGGAACAGCTACCCAGGGAAGCAGTCCCAGCCTGACAAGATTCCAGCAGCCTTTGGCCAAGGCCCCCGGAGAGATGGGGTGAATGTTGGGGTGTCCTGTGCAGGGCCAGGAGTTGGACTCGATGGTCCTGGTGGGTCCCTTCCAGCTCAGGACATTGTATGGTTCTGATTCCCTGTCCCATATTGGGGCTGTCTCTGTCTCTCAGAGAGTGAGCGCCCTCGTTCCTTCCTCACTCTCCTAAAATCATCTGGTTGGAAAAGATCTTTGAGGTCATCGAGTCCAACCGTTCCTGCCCACTACTAAACCAGAGCTCTCTCCACAGTTCCTCTCACTGGACGACATCAGGGACAGCAGCGAGGCAAACGTGGACATGAAGAAGGATCTTCAACCCAATGTAAGAGCAGCTGTTCTCCTCCTTTTCCATCTCTCTCCGTGTCAGCGTTGCCCTGGATGAATCCTGCAGTGCTGTCCCGTGCTGGGCGCGTTCCCATCACCTTCCCTTTCCAGGTTGTGGATATCGTTCCCTTGACTCCAATGTCTTTGGTCCCTCCGGAAGAGGCTGAGAAGAGGGATAACCCCCTGTTCAGGTGGGGGCTGCTGTAGGATTCACAGTGGGGTTGGGTTCTCCCCGTTCCTTGATGAAGGAAGCGGTGCCTGCTGAAGGACAACCCCATGGGCACGTGATACCTGCTGGAAGCTGCTTCTGGAGAAGGCGGGGAGGGACACGCTGGGGCTGTGTTGAGAAATCCAGGCAGGGCTTTAGGCTGGAGAGGGTGGGAAAGACTTTGGGGGGGTTCCTGGAGGCAGCTCGGGACCCCCTCTTCCCAATGTTGCCAAAAGTGGGGCAGAGCCTGGTCTTGGGGTTCCCCTCACAGGTCTGCTTTGCACTGGGGAGGCCCCACCTCGAGAACTGGGGGCAGATTAGGGCAGCACAGGATAAAAAGGCCATCGAAGTCCTGGAGAGTGTCCAGAGGAGGCCACAAAGCTGGGGAAGGGTCTGGAGGAGAAATCATCGGAGGAGAAGCAGTCCGAGCCTGGCAAGATTGCAGCAGCCTTTGGCCAAGGCCCTCAGGGACACAGGGTGAATGTTGGGTTGTCCTGTGCAGGGCCAGGAGTTGGACTCGATGGTCCTGGTGGATCCTTCCCAACTCGGGTCATTCTATGTTTCTCTTTGCCCTCAGCCGGAAAGGGGAGCTCCTGGCCAGCCGAAAGGATTTCCGCATGAACACGTGCACCCCTCACACCACTGGAGCTTTCCTGCTGGAGCTGGCGGGGCTCTCCCCAACCTTCCTGCGGGAGCGGCAGTGCCCAGCAAGTCCCAGCAGAGTTGCAGGTACAGGGTTCGATCATGGAATCGCAGGATTGTTTAGGCTGGAAAAGATCTTTAGGAGCATTGAGTCCAACCCTAAACCCAACCCCGACGGTGAACCACATCCCTGAGCACCACATCCACGCGGCTTTTAAACCCCTCTAGGGATGGGGACTCCAACACCGCCCTGGGAGCCTCTGCCAGGGCCTGAGAACCCTTTCTATGGTGGAATCTTTCCCAATATCCAATATAAACCTCCCCTGGCACAACCTGTGGCCATTTCCTCTCGCCCCATCCTTTGCTCCTTGGGAGAAGAGACCAACCAGACTCCAACCTCTGTTCTGGGACAGCACTGAGGTTTCCCCTCAGCCTCCTCTTCTCCAGACTAACCCTGCCCCAAGGTCCCTCAGCTGCTCCCACAACCCCTGTTCTCCAGCCCCTTCCCCAGCTTCGTTCCGTTCTCTGGATGCGCTCCAGCTCCTCAAGGTCCTTCTTGGAGTGAGGGGCCCAATGCTGAACGCAGATAGGGCAGCACTGAGGCTGTTCTGTGTTCTCACTGGGTTTTCCCGGGATCGGGGCGGTGTGAATCCCAGGTTTTCCTGGGTTCGGGGCGATGTGAATCCCAGGTTTTCCTGGGATTGGGATGGTGTGAATCCCGGTGTTTCCTGGGATCGGGGTGGTCTGAATACCAGGTTTTCCCAGGGTCAGGGTGGTGTGAATTCCGGGTTTCCCAGGAGCAGGGTGCTATTCACCTGCCATAGGTTCCTGACTTCTCCTTTCTGTTTCCTTGGCAGAATCGCAGTCCTGCATCCTAGGCACTGGCAGGGGTCCTGTCCAGGCGCTGAGCTTCTCCGAGGAGGGAGGTGAGCTGAGCATGGGTAGTGGCTGGAGAGGAGTTTGTCTGTCCTGCCAGCGCCTCAGGCAGGACCGTGTGTGTCCAGGCAATGCAGGGATGTAGGATGCTCCAGCTCGCTGAGCATCTCCCAGCCCCTTGGCTTGACAAGTGCAGCTCCACAGCGGAATTCTGCAGAGGACTGGGAGGAGATGGGGGATCTTCTGTATCCCCAACATAAGAATAGAATTGTAGAATGGTTTGAGTTGGGAGAGACCTCAATGCTCGTCCAGTTCCAACACCGCTTCCATGGGCAGGGACACTTCCCACTGGATCAGGGGGCTCCAATCCCTATCCAGCCTGGCCTTGAACACCTCCAGGGGTGGGGCAACAGTCCCCACAGTTCCATCTCCTTCTTCCCTGACATAAGAAAGATATGGGATGAATCTCCAACATAAGAAGGAGATGGAGCTGTTGGAGCGGATCCAGAGGAGGCCATGGAGGTGATCCAAGGGCTGAAGCCCCTCTGCTCTGAGGACAGGGCAGAGGGGAGAGTTGGGATTGTCTGGAGAAGAGAAGGCTCCAGGGGGACCTCATAGCAGCCTCCCTGTACCTGAAGGGGCTCCAGGAAGGCTGGGGAGGGGCTTTTTCCAAGGGCCTGGAGTGACAGGATGAGATGAAATGGCTTTAAACTGGAAGGGGGAAGATTTAGATTGCGCATCAGGAAGAAATTCTTCACGCTGAGGGTGTTGAGGCCCTGGCCCAGGTTGCCCAGAGCAGTGGTGGCTGCCCCATCCCTGGAGGTGATGAAGGCCAGGTTGGATGGGGCTTGGAGCCCCCTGATGCAGTGGGAGGTGGCCCTGCCCATGGCAGGGGGTGGGACTGGCTGGGCTTGGAGGTCACTTCCAGCCCAACCCATTCTGTGATTCTATGATCCCAGAGGCTTTTCTGACCTTTGCCCATTCTGATGGCCTACCAGGTGCCACAGAACCTGAGGATGATAACTGCGGAGGGGACGACGTGCCTGGCGTCCCAGAGAACAATGTGGAAATGATTCCATCTGGAAGGGAACACGTCGAGGCGCAAAGGGTAGGGCTGGGCAGGGGGTTCTTTGCTGGGACGGTGCCACCGCTCCTTCCCCAGAGCCCAGCTGCAGAACCTCACTGCCTCCTTTTCCGTCTGCCAGAGTGCAACCCGGGAGAAGGGATACATCCTGCGGGAGCGAGCCCCGGCTGAGGACCCCAACGCCCACATCAAGGTAGTGATGGATCCAGGGAGCTTCTCCGAGTCCACGTGGGAACACCCACTGGGGACACCCCTGCCCTCGGTGCCTCGAGGAGCTCCACTGGTTCCATCTTCACGTACTCCTCTGCCAGGAGATTCTGGATCCATGGCAAAACCTCGACCCCTTCAGCGACTCTGAAGAGAAGCCGTTTAAGAAAGGTAGCGGAGGTGGAACTGGGGAAGCGGCGTTTCTTCCTGGGCTTCCGTTTGCCCTGGCTCCATTTAGCATTCCCAGAGCTCCAGTGGGGCTGAGGGACCTGGAAAGGGGGGTTCCTGCTCCATCCTGGACCTTCGGGATGGTTGGGCTGTGCCGAGAGCAGCCACATGGGCATCTCAGATCTCTGCCTGTCCCCAGGGAGGCCCTTCGTGCTGCCACATGGCCTGGATGACGTGGTGGGTGGCAAACGGAAAAGGAAAGGTCCCAGGAAGCCCCAGGACTTCATGAAATGGTTCTCTGCAGCCTGTGAGTATCACAACCGTTGTGTTCCCTGAAGGATCCCTGCTGTGATCCCATCAAGAGCCTTCCCAAACCTCTCTGCTGTGGGTGCTGCGGTCTTGGCCGGCCCCATCCAACAGCGACTTCGGGATGAGGTCTCTGCTCTGACCTTGTGTTTCCTGGAGCTGCCTGGGCATCTCCATCCCTTTTACAGAAAGGCAGTTGCATCCGTTGGGCCAAGGTCTTCTCATCCAAACATGAGCTCCAAGGAGAAAGGGGCAAATACTTGGAGATGGGAGCAGCCAGAGCTCTCGCATGCCCGTTCCTCTGTCAGCTTCTCTGGCTGCTCCTGACTTTAATCCTCTCTGCTTCTGCCAGACAACAATGTTGCCGACAGCCGGAAAACCAAGCGGAAAGGGCCAACATTTGCAGGTGAGTGGGATGTGGTGGGACATGTTTCATGTCCTGCATTTGGGTCATGACAACCCCACTCAGCACTCCAGGCTTGGAGAGGAGTGGCTGGAAAGCTGCCTGGAGGAGGACCTGGGGGTGCTGGTTGACAGTGGCTGAACACAAGCCAGCAGTGGCCCAGTATCCCTGATGGCCAAGGCTCAGCCTATGGCCCAAAGTGGCCACTGGCCCTTGGACCCCATGTGCCCACACGGCAGAACCCCCACCCGGGAAAGGCATAGGAAATGGCTGGAAAGCTGCCTGGAGGAGAAGGACCTGGGGCTGCTGTTTGACAGCGGCTGAACATGAGCCAGCAGTGGCCCAGGTGGCCAAGAAGGCCACCAGCATCCTGGCTTGGACACAGCCATGGGGTGGCAGCAGGAGCAGGGAAGGGATCGTCCTCCTGCACTTGACACTTCGAATCCTGGGTTCAGTTTTGGGCCCCTCACTCCAAGAAGGACCTTGAGGGGCTGGAGCGTGTCCGGAGAAGGGACCGGAGCTGGGGAAGGGGCTGGAGAACAGGGGTTGTGGGAGCAGCTGAGGGCCCTGGGGTTGTTTATCCTGGAGAAGAGGAGGCTGAGGGGAGACCTCATCACTTTCTACAACTGCCTGAAAGGAGGTTGTGGTGAGGTGAGGGTTGGTCTCTTCTCCCAAGAGACAGGGGATGGGAGGAAAGGCCTCAAGTTGCACCAGGGCAGGTTCAGATGGGACATCAGGAAAAATGTCCTCACCGAAAGGGTTCTCAGGCCCTGGCAGAGGCTCCCAGGGAGGTGGTGGAGTCCCCATCCCTGGAGGGGTTCAAAAAACAAGTAGGTATTCTTGGGGACATGATCTGCTGGTGGACTTTGCAGGGCTTGGGTCGATGATGGTTGGAATTGATGATCTGTAAGATTCTTTCCAACCAAAACCACCCTTTGGTTTTGCTCTTGGCATTCCCGCCTGGAATTTGGGCTGGGATGGAGCGGGACCCCTCCTAGGGGGGTGAAACTGAGCTGGGAGGGAATGGGGGGGGGGATGTTCTCCTTCTGGGATTCCTTCCCCAATTCCTGGTCCTACAGAATGTCATGGAGGAGGAGCCCCCAAATCCCGCTGGATTAAACCCCCTGCTCCATGTGCTGGGCTGGGGGGGCTTTTGCATTGGTGGTGGGATGGGATGGAGCCTCAAAACCACATGAGGGGAGCCTAGGAAGGCACCCCAAGAGCTGCAGGGGGTGTCGATTTGATTCGGTGGGGTGGCTTTCCTGGGATTTTTGGGGGGTTTTGGGGGGACTTTGCTGGGATTCAGGTGTTCTGCTGGGGATTTTGGGGGTGCTTTACTGGGGGTTTTGGGGATCTTTGCTGGGATTTAGGTGTCTTGCTGGGGTTTTGGGTGGGCTTTGGGGGTTTGGGGAAGCTTTGCTGGGATTTGGGTGTTTTATTGGGAGTTTGGGGTGTTTGCTGGGATTTAGATGTTTTGAGGGGATTTTGCTGAAGTTTTGGGGGGATTTGGAGCTTTGGGGGGGCTCTGCTGGGGTTTAGTTGTTTTGCAGGGGGCTGGGGGAGGCTTTGCTGGGGGTTTGGGGGGGACTTTGCTACGATTTTGGGGGGCTTTGCTGGGATTTAAGCTTTTTGCTGGGGTTTTGGATGGGTGGTTTTGGACAGGCTTTGCTCTGGTTGGCGTTTGGGGGTCTTGGTTGTGGGGGACATTGCTGGCATTTAGGTGTTTCTCTGGGGTTTTGGCAGTGTTCTTTGGGGTTTGGGGGGTGCTTTGGAATTTTGGGGGGTTTGCTGGGCTTTAGGTGCTTTGCTCGGGTTTTGGGGGGGCTCTGCTGGTGGTTTGCCTCCCCCCAAGCCCTGGCACCCCCTTTCCCTTCAGACCTCGAGGTGCTGTACTGGAAGCAGCTGCGGGAGCGAGCGGCTGTGCAGAAGAAGCTGCAGAGCCGGGCGGTGAGTGAGCACAGACACAGGGAGGGGGAGGGATCCAGGATCATGGGGGGCACCTGGGGTTTGGGGCGGGCTCTCCTTGGTGCCCACCCCCCCTCCTGTGGGCCCTCACAGCTCTCCTTCACCAGATGCCCCCATGGATGCTGCTGCCACACCAGGAGGAGCCAGATCTGCCCGAGGAGGAACGTGAGGCTGAGTGCGACAACGGAGCTGGTACTGCAGCCCCCTCCCGGACCCCCTGTCCCCCACCTGCAGATGGGACCCGTCCCACCCCAAGACAGGGGTCCTGTCCCACGGTGGCCAGGGGTACTGTGCCGTGGTGGGTGTCCCATCTAACCCCATCCCAAGACAGAGATCCCATCCTACCCCGTTGGTACAGTCCCACTTCATGCCATAGTGGCCGGGGGTCCTGTCCCATGGTGGGGATCACATCCCACCCTGTCCCATGATGGGGGTCCCATCCCATGGTGGGGGCTCCGTCCCATCCCATCACATGGCAGGGGTCTCATCCCACTCTGCCCTGTGTTGGGGGACCCGTCCTGCCGTGGCCGGGGTTCCATCCTACCCCATCTTGTGGCAGGGGTCCTGTCCCACCCCATCATGTGGTGGGTGTTTCATCCCATCCCGTCCCGCAGCGGAGGTCCCATCCCACCACATCGTGTTGTGGCTAAGGGTCCTGTCCCATCCCATCAGCCCTGCCCCACCCCACCCCACCCCTCAGTGAGGGTCCTGTCCCACCCCATCCCATGGTGGGCGTCCTGTCCTGCAGTGGCTGGAGGTCCCTCACCATGTCCCCTCTCTCCACAGATGACTTTGTGGAGTATGAGGACATCCTGGCTGAGGACATCCCAGCTGAGATCCCAGAGGCGATGGGAGACGCAGCCGCCCTGCGTGAGCACATCCCCCTCACCACGAGCTCCATGGCTGTCACCCCCCACCCAAAACTCCCCTGTCTGTCCTGTCCTTGGGGTGTCCCCTGTCCCGAGGTGACGCCCTGCCCTCCCACAGGTCCCAGCAGCTTGGCCTCACTCGGCTACGAGGAGCTGGTGCGCCGCAACGTGGTATGTGGGGAGTGGGGGGAGCCGCCCGTGTCCCTGCCCCATCCTCCCGTGTCCCCTTCATGTCTCCCTCTGTCCCTGCCCCATCCCTCCTGTGTCCCCACCTCCTATTCCCCCCATGTCCGTGCCCCATTCCCCCCGTGTCCCTGGGTTATCCCCCAGTGTCTCACCCAGTGTCCCCTGCTTTGTCCCTTCCCCATCCCTCCCGTGTGTCCCCCGCAGTGTCCTCCCCCGTGTCGCCCATCCTCGTGTCCCTCTCATGTCCCTGCCCCATCCTCCAGTGTCCCCCGCATGTTCCGCCTCGTGTTCCTCCCTGTGTCCCTCCCAGTTTGCCCCCTACCTCCCCCCCCCATTCCCAGCCTCTACAGCCCCAAATCCTGCCTGGATTTCCCAGTGCATCCCCAAATTGTCCCTCCCTGGGTCCCCCCCAGCGCTCTCACCCCCTGAGGGAGGGGTCTCACTGCCCTCTCTTCCCACCCCCCCCTTTCTGGCAGGAGCTTTTCATGGCTGAGTCGCAGAAATACGCGCGCGAGACGGAGCTGTCGCAGCACGTTCGCCGCTGGGAGGAGAAGATGGGGCCGCTGCTGCAGGAGCAGGCAGGAGCTGTGGGGCGGGGGGGCCAAGGGGTGGCAGGGGGGCCTGGCAGCCCCTGCCCCACACCGAGATCAAAAGGGGGTTGTCAAAGTAGGGGTCCCGGCAGGGGTCTTGGCAGCTCCTGCCCCACACCAAACCCAGGGGTGGTGGGTGACGGCAGAGTTCTAGGTTGGGGTCCCAGCACCCCCTGCCCCACCTTGATCCCAGCAGGGGTTCCACCCCCTCTGACCCCTGCTCTGCCCCCCCCAGGAGGATCGTGCCCCCTTCGACATCCGTGCCTACGGCGAGGTGCTGGCGGGGGGCTGTGGGGCACTGGGGCGCTGGCACTCCTTCGCCAGCCTGGTGGCAGGGCAGCCCCCCTTCGAGGTTTGTCGCCACATGCTGGCATCCCTGCAGCTGGTAAGAGCTTTGGGGGGGGGGGGCTCTGGGGGAGGGGGGGGGGGTGTTCACAAGGACCCCCCACCCATTTCTTCCTCCCCCCCAGGCCAATGACTACGTGGTGGAGCTGGCGCAAGCACCGGGGCTGGAGCAGGCGCTGGACACCATGAAGCTGCGGCTGCTCACGCACCAGCGGCCGCACGAGCGCTTCGACACCTTTCAGCCCCCCTCTGCCTGCCCCTGAGTGTGGACCCCACCCCCCCGAACCCCAAAATAACCCCCTTCCTTGGGAAAAGCTCAGTGGTTCTGGGGGTCCCTCTGTCTTTTGGGGTTGGTTCTGAGGGGCTGCAGGGGTGTGGGTGGGCTTCTCTCCTCGAGGGATCATCCTAGGGGTCCCTTGGGGGGTGGTCCTGGGCAGCCTGGTGAAACTGGGGGGCGTCTCTGGGAATGAAACTGGGGATCCTGAGGGGATCTGGGAATGGAAATGGGGGATCTCAGGGACTGGGAAAGGAACTGGGGGTTTTGGGGGCCTCAGGGAGATGGAATCGGGCTCTTGGGGACCTGGGAATGGAACTTTGGGTCTCAGGGGGGAGCTGGGAATGGAACTTGGGGTCTCGGGGGGAGCTGGGAATGGAACTGGGGGTCTCAGGTGGGGATCTGGGAATGGAATGGGGGTCTCGGGAGGGATCTGGGAATGGAACTGGGGGTCTTGGGAGGGATCTGGGAATGGAATGGAGGTCTTGGGAGGGATCTGGGAATGGAACTGCAGGTCTTGGAATGGAACTGGGGCTCTCAGGGGGGATCTTGGAATGGAACTAGGGGTCTCTGGGAGATGGAACCGGGGATCTGGGGGTCCTTCCCCATGACTCTCTAGGGCCTCATTCCCACTGGGAATAGAACTGGGAGTCCTGGGGATCTGGGAAAGGAACTGGGGGATGCAGGGGGTATCTGGGAATGGAACTGGTGATCCTGGGATTGGAACTGGGGGTCTTGATGGCCAGCACGGATCAGGGAATGGAATTGGAGGTCTTGGGGGATCTGGGAATGGAACTGGGGCTCTTCAAGATCCAGAAATGAAACTGGGGGTCTCAGGGATCTGGGAATGGAACTGGAAGCTCCTCATGGTGGTGGAAATTTGGGAATGCAACTGGGGTTCTCGGGGATCTCAGAATGAAACTGGGGGTCTTGGAGGTCTGGGAATGGAACTGGGAGTCCTGGGAATGGAACTGGGGGTCTGGGGAGGAACCTGGGAATGGAACTGGGGCTCCTGGGGATCTGGGAATGGAATGGGGTCTTGGAATGGAATTAGGGACCTTATAGAATGGAACTGGGGGTCTTGGGGAGATGGAACCACGCCTCTTGGAGATCTGGGAATGAAACTGGGGCTCTTGGAGATCTGGGAATGGAACTGGAGGCTCCTCAGGGTGGTGGAGACCTGGGAATGGAACTGGGGATGCTGGGGGTCTCGGGAAGATCTGGGAATGAAACTGGGTCTTGAGGTGAGCTGGGAATGGAACTGAGTGTCTTGGAATGGTACTGGGGCTCTTGGGGATCTGGGAATGAAAACTGGGGGTCTGGGAATGGAACTGGAATGGAAATGGAATGGGTCTGGGAATGGGAGTGAAAGTGGTGACCTGAGGGATGGAACTGGAGGGGGGGGGTCCCCACCGCTATCACAGGAGCCGTGTCAGGGCTTGCTGGCGGTGTTGCCGTTTATTCCAAGGGCCGGTAGTTGCGCATGTGGTGCCGGACACTGTCGGCGAGCTGTGCGGGGCTCTTGCCGCGCCTGTAGTAGTCGAGCAGGAGCCCATCGGGTGCCAGCAGGTAGAGCAGAACGCTGTGATCTACGATGTAGTCACCGTCCTCGTCCCTCGGCCCCGCGCTGGCGTAGACGCGGAAAGAACGCGCGGCCGCCCGCACAGCCTCGCTGCTGCCCGTCAGGCCCAGGAAGCGTGGGTGGAAATCCCGCAAGTACTTGGCGAGCGCAGCTGCATCGTCGCGCTCGGGATCGACGGTGATGAAGAGCGGCTGCAGCGGTGGCAGGTCCTGCTCGGCGTCCAGTGCTGCCACGGTGCGGCTCAGCCTGTCCAGCTCCTCGGGGCAGATGTCAGGGCAGTGGGTGAAGCCGAAGTAGAGGAGGACCCAGCGCCCGCGGAAGTCCCTAAGGCTGCACCGCTTGCCGTGATGGTCCTGCAGCTCAATGTCGTTGTCACCCAACCCCAGCGCCCGCAGCTCTGCTCGCCGCCGCTCCCGTTCCCGCTGCGATTTCTGTTCACGCAGGTAGAGCCACACGGCCCCTGCAGCCCCACTGGCCGCCAGCACCACCGCCAGGCGTGTGCGCAGCGGCAGCGCTGGGTGGGGAGGAGCAGGATTGGGCCCCGCCAGGCCCCGGCGCAGAGCGAGGCGCAGGTGGCGCACGGGCTGCAGCGCACGGAGCATGGCGGGGCTGCGGGGAGAGGGGTCAGCGGTGAACTGTAACCTCACCATGACCCCGCTATGATCTCTGACCCCAATACAATTTCTCACCCCCACGACCTCTGATCCCCACCATGAACTGCAACCTTGCCATGACCTCTGACCCCACTGCAACCTCAGATCCTCCTACAATTTCTGACCCAAACCATGACCCCTGCTATGAACTCTGTCCCCTGCTGTGACCTCTGACTCACATCATGAACTCTGTCCCCTGCTGTGACCTCTGCCGTGACCTCTGCCCCCACCTCGATTTCTGATCCCCACCATGACCTCTAACCCTGCTGTGACCTCTGACCTCACACCCTCTGGACCCCTCACGCTGTGTTCTTCTGCCCTTTGACCCTGCTGGGGCCCCCTGACCTTGCATCCCCCTCCCCCTATGCCACCTGACACCCCCCCCCCCCATGCCCTGCTGCCCTCTGACCCCAGCCTTGCTCCCCTGTGCCTTTTAACCTCCCTATCCGTGCTCCCTGTCCCCCCCCGCGTGTCCTGCTGCCCTTTGCCCCCCATCTTGTGCCCTCAGACCCCAACCCTTCCCCCTCTGTGTCCTGCTGCCCTTTAACCCCTCCTTTGCCCCTCCCCCCCCCACTATGGGAACCCCTCACCCCGGGGGCTTTTGGCCCTGCCCTCCGCCCATGCCCCTCCCAGCCCCCCGGTGTCTTCTGTCCCGTCCACGGGCCCCCCTTTGTACCTTCCCCCCCCCCACCCCGTACCCGCTGCTCCCGCCGCCGCCACACCCGGAACCGGAAGTGCAGGGGCGGTAGGGGCTGCGGAGGGCGCATGCGTACTGCGCGCATTCACACACCACCCCCAAGCCCGTGGTTCCGCGCATGCGCACAGGGCACTTCCCCCACACCCCGCCAGGAGGCGTCCTGCGCGCTCTGATCCCGCGCATGCGCAGAGCCCGCAGTGCTTCCCGTACCCTCCCAATGCACCCCTCACGCTCCTCCCATGCACCCTCCATGCACCCCCCATTTACCTCCCCACCCCTCACCCATTTACCCCCCCAAACCACCCCCACCCCTCCAGTCACCCCCACCCCACCACCATCCCCACCCCCCCTGCACCCCCCCACCCCTTTCCCATCCCCCCCATTTTACCCCCTCGAACTGCCCTTAACCCCCCAGTCACCCCTACCCCCCACCCCCTACCCCCCACCCCTCCCTCGCAGGCCCCCACATCCTCCACCCCCACCCCCCCACATTCACCCCCCTCCCCAAAATTCACTCCCCCACCTCCCCCCCCAAATTCACACCACCACCACCATCTCCACCCCGCCCTCTCCACATTTCCCACGCCCCCTCCCCCCCCCCCCCAAAAAAACCCGCAGCCCCCTCCCTTCTCAGAGCCTTTATTGCCCGGTCCCGGGGGTGTCGGGGGGGAGGATGATCTCTGTCACAAGGGGCAGGGGGGGTCCGGGGGGGTCGGGTCCCAGGCACAGCGCCTCCTCCAGAGCCCGGCGCCCCCCCTCGCTCAGGGTCCCCGAGTGGTGCACGCGGAGCCACGGCTGCCCTTGGGGGGGTGGGGGTGGGGGGGTGTGTGTCATTATTGCCCCACCCCGTTACCCCCGCCTTATCCCCCCCATCCCCCTGTTGTTCCCCATCAGCCCCCCGTTATTCCCCCCTTATCCCACGCCCCCCCTCCATTATGACCCCCCGTGCCCCCACCTTGCCCCCCCTCGTTATCCCACCCCCCCGTTGTTCCCCACCTCGTGCCCCCCCTTCCATTATGTCCCCCCTGTGCCCCCACCTTTCCCCTTGCCTCCCCCGTTATCCCATGCCCCCCCTCGTTATGACCCCTCCGTGCACCCCCCGTACCTGACCCCCTCGTTTTCCCCCCCCCGCCCCTCCCATACCTGCCAGGACCCGCTGCCCCCCCCCGTTATGCCATGCCCTCCCCCCCGTCCCCTATGACCCCCCGTGCCCCCCCGTACCTGCCCGCACGCGCTGCCCCCCTTCACGAGCAGCTCGGCTCCCACGTTGGGGTCCAGGGGGTCCCCGCAGCGCTCCCGCCCCCCCCCCAGCGCCCGCAGCGCCCGCGCCAGCGGCAGCGCCCGCACCCGCTGCACCCAGCCTGGGGGAGGGGGGGAAGAGAAGGGTCGGGGGGGGCTCCAGGACCCCCACCACCCCTTTTGCCGTGCCCCAACCCCCCATTCTATCCGTGCCCCCCCTTCACTTCGACCCCAGCCCAGCGCCCCCAGCCCCCTCCTTTTCCCCCTTTCTCCCATTTCCCCCTATTTTTCCTGTTTTTGTCTTTTTTCCCCTCTTTTTCCCCTCCTTTTCTCACCATTTTCCTTTTCTTTTGACTTTTTTTCCTCATTTTCCTCCTTTTTCACCCATTTCCCCCATTTTCTTCTTTTTTGTCTTTTTTTCCTCTTTATTCCTCCTTTTAACCCTTTCCCCCATTCTCTCCTTCCCCTCCTTTTTTCCCCTTTTCCCTTCTTACTCCTATTTTTTCTCCCTTCCCTGCTTTTTTTCCCCATTTTTTTCCCTTTTCCCCATTTTTCCACTTTTTTCATTTCCCCTTTTTTCTTTTTCTCTTCCTCTGTTTCCTTCCTTCCTTCCTTCCTTCCTTCCTTCCTTCCTTCCTTCCTTCCTTCCTTCCTTCCTTCCTTCCTTCCTTCCTTCCTTCCTTCCTTCCTTCCTTCCTTCCTTCCTTCCTCCTTCCTTCCTTCCCTCCTTCCTTCCTTCCTTCCTTCCTTCCTTCCTTCCCTCCTTCCTTCCTTCCCTCCTTCCTTCCTTCCCTCCTTCCTTCCTTCCTTCCCCCCTTTTTTCCGGCTTTTCCTTTTTTTCCCACTTTCTCCCGTTTTCCCCTCTTTTATCGTTCCCCCCCTTTCCCTGTTTTTCCTCTTTATTTTCCCCTTTTTCTCATTTTCCCATTTCCCCCTCTTCCCCCACTTTTCCCTATTTTTTCCTTATTCCTCTTCCCCCCTTTTCCCACATTCCCTCTTTTCCTCCCTTCTCCCCCTTTTTTCCTATTCCTATCCCTTCTCTTTCCTTTTCCCTCTTTTTCCCCTTTCCCCCCATTTTCCTATTTTCCCTTTCCATGCTTTTCCTTCCTTCCCACCCCTTTTTCCTTTTTCCTCCCTTTCCCCTTTTCCTCCTTTCCTATTTTCCCTTTGCCCCTTTTCCCTCTTTTCCCTGTTTTTTCCTCTTTTCTTTGTTTACCCCATGTTTTCCCATTTTCCCCTTTTCCCCCATTTCCCCCATTTTTCTCTTTTTTCCCATTTCTCCCATTTTTTCCTTTCCCCCCTTTCCACTCTTTCCTCCCTTTTATTCCTTTTTTCTCATTTCCCCATTTTTCCTTTTCTCCCTATTTTCCCATTTTTCCTTTCCCCCCCATTTTTTCCTTTTTTCCCCATTTTCCCCATTTCCCCCATTTTTTCCCTTTTTCCCCATTTCTTCCATTTTCCCATTTTTTCCTTCCCCCCATTTCTCCCATTTCTCCCATTTTCCCTTTTCCCCCCATTTTTTCCTTTTTTCCCCCATTTCTCCCATTTTCCCCCATTCCCCCTTTCTCCCCCCCTCACCGTCCCGCGGGGCGAGCAGCTCCTCGCCGCCCCCCGCGGCGCCCAGGAGGCGGCGGCGCTCGGGCCCCCCCCCCCCAGCAGAGGCTGCGGGCGGTGGGGGGGGCACCCCCTGCGCCCCCAGCAGCGCCTCGAACGCCCGCAGCGCCGACCCGTCCTGCAGCGCCCGCAGCACCCGCGCCCGGCCCGGCCCCAGCGCCGCCTCCTGCCCGCTCTGCCACAGCAGCAGCCCCCCTGGGGGGGCGTCACACCCCCGGGACCCCCAGCATCCTCCCGGGGGGGTCACACCCCCGGGATCCCCACCATCCCGGTGAGGGGGCGTCACACCCCCGGGACCCCCAGCATCCTCCCGGGGGGGTCACACCCCCGGGATCCCCACCATCCCCCCTGGGGGGGCGTCACACCCCCGGGACCCCCAGCATCCTCCCGGGGGGGTCACACCCCCGGGATCCCCACCGTCCCGGTGGGGGGGCGTCACACCCCCGGGACCCCAGCACACCCCAATGGGGTCACACCCCCCCGGGCCCCCCCATCCCTGCACCCCCCATCCTCCCACCCCTACTCCCCCCCTAGGACCCCCCAACCTCTTCCTTCCCTCCCAGGACCCCCGGGACCCTCCTCCTCCCTCCAGGATCTCCCCATTCCACCCCCCTCATCCCACCCCACCCCCCCCGGACCTCCCCCCTTCTCCCCCAGCCCCCCCCCTCCTCCTGGACCTCCGCAGTCTGCCCCCCCCTCCAAGACCCCGCAGGACCCCCTATCCCCCCCCTGCACCCCCTATCCCCCCTCCCCCCGCCGCCTCCCATACCCCCCCCAGGACCCCCATCCCTGCACCCCCCATGCCCCCCCCATGGACCCTCCCCTTCTCCCCCAACTCCCCCCCTCCGGGACCTCCCAGTGTGTGCGTGTGTCCCCCATGTCCCCCCCCCCCCAAGATCCCAACCCGCCCCCCCCCCCCCCCGCTGACCGAGGGTGCAGACGAGCTCCTGCAGGTCGGGGGGGCCGCCCCCCCCAGGCTCTCGAGGGCCTCCAGCACCTCGAGCGCATTGCCCACGCAGCGCCCAAGCGGCTCCTCCATGCGGCTCAGCACGGCCCCCGCCCGCAGCCCCAGCGCAGCCCCCACCTCCACCTGCGACCGGGGATGCGACGGGTGCAGGGGACGTGACGGGTGCAACGTTTGCAGGGGGTGCAGGGGTTGGAGTAGGTGCAGTGTTCGCAACGGATGCAGGAGATGCAGGGGGTGCAGGGGCTGGGGGGGGGGGGGGAGCAGAGGGTGCGAGGGATGCGGGGGGTGCGAGGTTTGCAATGGATGCAATGGATGCAGGGGGTGGGGTGGGTGTGATGTTTGCGATGGATGCAGGGGTCACGGGGCCGCAGGGGTCACGGGGCCGCAGGGGTCGCAGGGCCCTCACCAGGCTGCGCGCCAGCTGCCGCGCGCTCTCCTCCGTGGGGCTCAGCGCGGCCTCCCC
>JAUMJM010000325.1:0-36715 GCA_033558235.1 Neomorphus geoffroyi
CCCGTCCCTCCGCAGTGAGGCGGCGCGTGTGCCGCGTGCCCGCGCTGGCGCGTCCTCGCTGCAGCTGCAGCGGTTGCGGTGGCCCCGCTTGCGGAGGGAAGGGACACCCCACGTGGTGCAGCCCATGCGATTCCGCGTCGCCGCGGCGTGTGACGAGTCCTCCAACATGGAGGAGCCGCAGCAAGGCCTCACCGCGGCGCATCTCCTGTCCCCAAGGCCAGGTGCCCCCACACCCGCATGCCAGGCGGTGCCACGACACCCACCCCACCCCCAACCCCCCCCCAAGGGCACCCCTCTAATGGATGCAGCTCCAGGCTGGCAGGGGACAGGTGACCCAAGTGCTGGTGCCACCAAGGTGGTTGCTTGCTTTCTAGCGAAGTGCCCACCCACTTACAAACTGCCCTCTCGCTCCCTGGGCACCCATGGAGGGTGTGGCAGAGGTGGAGACCCCCAAATGGGGGTTGGCAGCCGCCCATGGTCCTCGTGCCACCAGGACGGGCAGCTGGGAGAGCAACCGGGTTATTATGTGCTATTTGGGCATCTTGGTCCCTGCCTGCTGGCACTGCAGCTCAGCCATCTGGGGTGCAATGCCCGCAGTACCTGGCACTGGGTGTGGTTGCTGCCCATGCCCTCCTGTCCCCTTGGTGAGGGCTGGTGTGAGCCACAGCACTGCTGGGCAGCCTCGCGGTGCCAGCTGAGCCCAAGCAAGCTCCTTGCAAATTGCTCCTCATCCTGGGCATTGCTGAGGAGTTGCCAGGTGAATGCTAGGATGGGCACGATTTGGTACTGGCAGGGCATAGTAGCAGGGTGGCACCCGGCAGGGCAGTCACGGTTTGGTACCAGCAGGGCACAACAGTGGGGTGGCACCAGCAGGGCCACTCATGGTTTGGTACCTGTAGGGCACGACAGCGGGGTGGCACCAGCAGGGCACTCATGGTTTGGTACCTGTAGGGCACAACAGTGGGGTGGCACCAGCAGGGCACACACAGTTTGGTACCAGCTGGCCATGTACAGTTTGGTACTGGCAGGGCACAGCAGCTGGATGGTACCAAGAGGGCACCCACAGTTTGGTACTGACAGGGCATGGCAGCGGGCTGGCACCGCTACCTACGCCGCATGCGATGCTGCATTTCTGCAGGGCGGGTGATGGCAAAGGTTGAGGGCACTGCAGGCTGAATCTTCCCAAGGTGTCCTCCCCTCTTTCCGAAGGGTGGCACGGGGCAGGGCACAGGGCTGGGGGGAGCAGGAGATGAGCCCCGTGCCATGCGTTGCAGCTCCTGGCGCGCATCGAGCGCATGGAAAGGCGGGTACAGCTGGTGAAGAAGGACAGCGAGCGGGAGAAAGCACCGCATCTTCCACGGCTTCGAGGTGGACGAGAAACCGGAGGCGGAAGCGTGCGAGAAGCTCTCCTTTGGAGTGTCCCCAGGACCTGCTGGAGCCCCCCTCGATGCTGCAGCCCAAGCACTTCTCCTACGGCAGGAATGGCAAGGGGCACAAAAGGTAAGAGGGGGTGCCAGGCTGGGTTTGGGGGGGGGTGGGGGGGGGGTATAGGGCATCCGTTAGGGTGGCACCATCCTCTCACCAATGAGGTGCTTGGAGATGCCCTGAGAGCTCATCCCGTGGAGCCAAGGGGGAACCTCAGGAGAGCCTGGGTGGGGGAGTAGGGGGTCCTAAAATGCTGGGGAAGCCCCCCCCAAATCTGCCTCCAGCTGACCCTGGCACAGCAACCTTGGTTTGGGGGTGCTGGTAGCCCCCTAAAACTGCTGAAATCTGCCCCTGGCACAGCAACCCTGGTTTGGGGGTGCTGGTAGCCCCCTAAAACTGCCTCCAGCTGACCCTGGCACAGCAACCTTGGTTTGGGGGGTGCTGGTAGCCCCCCAAAACTGCTGAAATCTGCCCCTGGTGCAGCAACCCTGGTTTGGGGGTGCTGATCTGAACTCCTCGAGTCCAGCCATCATCCCCCGACCCAGCTGAGCTCCTCTTCCTCCCCCAGGAAGCCGACGTTTGGGAACGCAGAGAGGAAAACGCCCGTTAAAAAACTGGTGTCCGAGTTCTCCAAAGTAAAGAGTAAAACTCCGAAGCACTCCCCGGCGAAGGAAGAATCCGGAGGCTCCTTGGCCGAAAGCGTTTGTAAACGAGAACTGCGGAGCCAAGAGACTCCAGAAAAACCCAGGGCGCTCCTGGAAACGCCGCTCCGAGCTTCAGCCCAACCGAAGGGCCCTGGTGCTCATGCCAAGGAGAAGAGTTTCTTCAGCAGCGAAGCGGACGACCTGCCCTATCTCTCGACCACGGAGATGTATTTGTGCCGTTGGCATCAACCGCCGCCGTCACCGTTGCGGGAGCCTTCTCCAAAGAAGGAGGAGACTGTAGCAAGTAAGCGATGGAGAACCCACCACGGCGTGCCGGGCATTGGGGCCAAGAGCTGGCAGCCAGAAGGAGGTTCGCCATCCTTAGGGGTGGCACGGTGGATTGGGGAATGGCACCTGTTGTGGTGGTTGTTGTGGTGGCCGGTTGCAGCCCGGCTGCTGGTGGTGGGGCTGTTCCAAACCATGTCTCCACGCTACCTGCATGGCCAAGCAGAGGCCAGCGCTGCCAGCTCCGTGCCACCGGGTTTGCCAAGCAACCTGTGTGCCCGTTTGAAGCGTGAAGCAACTTCCTGTTCGTGGTTGGGGAAATGTGTGCCCGGCTTGTGCCATCGCGGCACAGCGCAGGTTCCTCCACGCGGTTGCCAATCCGGTCCTGTCCTGGCAGCCACCCCTTCCCAGTTGAACCCCCACGGGTCCCACAGCGCTGGTGACAGGGAGTACTGGGCTGTGCCATGGCAGTCGCCAACGCTGCCAGCGGGTGCTGCGCTGGATGGCGAGTTGCCCTGGCTCAGGTTTACTGGCACCCTCGGCTCGGGGGGGGACGGGCATGAACCCCAACTCCTGTCTGTGCCTCCCACCAGCAGCTCCCGCTGCCCCCCAGCCTGCAGCGTCGCCCAGCACAGCTCAGGACGGGGATTTGGGGAGACGGAGCCGCGTTCCCGCGCTGGCTGGGAGCAGGGGGGGCTGTGGGGGGTGCCAGCGCAGGGCTAACGGGTCTGGCCTCTCGCCCTGCAGTTCCATCTTGGAGGGACCATGTCGTGGAGCCCCTGAGAGACCCCAACCCCTCGGACATCCTGGAGGTGCGTACGCTGTCCTGGTTGATGCAGTGGGGCACCGTCAGAGGTGGCATTGCCGCAGGTGCCTTCCCAGCTGTTTCACACCGCTCCAAGAGAGCAGCTTGTGGCGTTCGCTGCTGCTGCAGGGCTGGTGGCACCTCATGCCCTTACCCAGCATGAACAGTGCAGCAAATCCTGGCTGCTGGGGGGGTGAAGGATGAGCCCCTCCATGCCGTTGGCAGCCCTGGCTGCTGGCTCTGGCCGTGCCAGGGCCAGGAGGACGTTCTCATCCCCATCTGTTGTTGCAGAACCTGGACGACAGCGTCTTTTCCAAACGGCACGCGAAGCTGGAGCTGGATGAGAAACGAAGGAAAAGGTGGGAGCAAAGAGGGCTTGGGGGTCCCCGACAGAGCGGGTGGGCTGCATCCCATCCCACGGGGAAGGACCCTGGCGGGGATGGGGGGGACGGGACACGGGGTGTGGGTGCCCGCTGGGATGAGGACCTGAAAGGGGATGTTTCCTGCATTGGTGCCAGTGCAGCCCTCTGAGCTCTCCAGGAGGGTTGGGGTGCCTGCCCCGCCCGCTGCCCGCGGTTCCTCACTGCTTTTGGTGGGTGTCACCTTTTCCAGGTGGGACATTCAGCGGATCAGGGAACAGAGAATTCTCCAGCGGCTGCAGCTCCGAATGTACAGAAGGAAAGGGATTCAGGAGTCGGAGCCTGAAGTTACCTCATTTTTCCCTGAGCCAGATGATGGTGAGGGGTTGTTGGCACTGGGGGACAGGGAGAGGCGCTGCCTGCAGCGAGGGGGGCAGGCGGGGGCTGTTTGGAGACAGGCAGGGGTCTTGGGGGGCAGCAGGGATGTGGGGGGGCGCTTGGGGGCATTGCCTGCAGCAGAGGCATCAGGCAGGAGGTGCTCCCTGCAGAAAGGGGGGCAGCCACGGGCACTGGGTGGCTGGCAGGGGTGCTGCCTGCAGTGAGGAGGGGCAGCCAGGGCATTGAGGGGCTGGCAAGGGCGCTGCATGCAGTGAGGGGGGAGGGGCTGGCAGTGGCATTGGGGGGGCTGGCAGGGGCGCTGCCTGCAGTGAGGAGGGGCAGCCAGGGGCATTGAGGGGCTGGCAAGGGCGCTGCATGCCAGTGAGGGGGGGCTGGCAGTGGCATTAGGGGGGCTGGCAGGGGCGCTGCCTGCAGTCAGTGGGGGCAGGCAGGGGTGATGCATGCAGCGAGGGGGGGGCAGCCAGGGGCACTGGAGGACTGGCAGGGGTGCTGCATGCAGTGAGGGGGGGGCTGGCAGGGGCACTGGGGGGCTGGCAGGGGGTGCTGCCTGCAGTGAGGGAGCAGTAGGCACAAGGGTGCTGAGGGTCAGACAGGGGCACTGCCTGCAGCAGGGGGGGCAGGCAGGGGTGCAGGGGGGCAGCAGGCAGGGGTGCGTGTGTGACCCCCCCCCCGGTGTCTCCCGCAGTGGAAAGCCTGCTCATCACCCCATACCTGCCTGTCGTCGCCTTCGGCCGGCCCTTACCAAAACTGACCCCACAGTGAGTACCGGTGTCACCGGGGCAGGGGGGGGCACAGGGCTGAGCTGTGCCAGGCACCACTGCTCGGGTTGGCATAAGAGAGTTTGGGGTCGCGGACGGTGGTGCCTCGCTGATGCCAACTCTGCCTGCAGGAACTTTGAGCTGCCCTGGCTGGACGAGCGCAGCCGCTGCCCGCCTGGAGATGCAGAAGAAGCAGACGCCGCACCGGACCTGCCGGAAATAGCGGAGTCGCCAGGGCACAGCGACGGCCGCTGCCCACCCCTGCCTTCTCGTTGCCGGGCGGCTTTGATCCTCCGTGGGCACAGTTTCGTTCTCTTGGGTTTTTTGTTCCCTGGACTCAATCCCCCTGCGCTGGCAGCCGCGTCCCCACCGGCTGCTTTGGTTCACAGCGGGACAGGAGAACCCCAGACCCATCCTGGTGGCTCCATATGGTGCCCCTGCCCCCCCCCCCCATAGTTGGTGTTTGGCTCACTTGGGGCATTCAGCTTGGATCTACGGGCACAGAGAGCACCGACGTTGGGGATGCCGCGTTCGGAGGCTACGTCTTGCCGGGAATGCCATGTCCTGACTGGACTCTTCTTGTCCCATCCCACTGGAGAACCGGAGAACCACCAGCTCATGTCCTACCATACAAGAGGGGGGCGATGGGTGCTGCCTGCCAGCAGATCCCGGTGCCACGGCGAGGAGCGGGGTGCCGCAAAATGCCAGGAAGCCTCGGTGGGGGTTCCCCCTGCTCCTGAGTGGCTGGAATGGGGTCGAAGGGGGGAGTTTAAAAACTTAAAAAAACCTTTTTTTTTTTTTTTTTTTTTTTTTTTGTGAAATAGAAACCCTATACGCACAATTTCGGGGTTTTTTTTTTTTGTTTTTAATTTTGGTTTTATATAATTTAAACGTTTTGCGGTTGGCGAGGTTTGCCAAGAGGAGCTGCTGCTGCGGCCGCTCCGCCGCGGCGGCCCCAGCCCTGGCTGATCCATCCCCCCCCCCCCCAAACCCGCCCCCCCCCCCCCCCCGAGGCCCCGTGGTGCTGGGGATGGGACCCCCCCACGCTGCTGCCTGGGTGTGGGAGGGGGGGCTCCACAGAGTGGGGGGGCTCTGGGGGGGGTTGGGGGCTCCGTGTGTCCCCCACTCCGGCCGGGCTCTCTCCATCAGCAGCGATTAAAGAGGCCGAACGCCAGCGGAACTGCTGCTTGTGGTGTGGTTTCTTGTGTTTCTTCTTTCCTCTCCTGTTTCCCCTCTCTTTTTCTCCCTCTCCCCCTTTCCCTCTCTTTCTTCCCCCCCCCCCCTTCCCTCCTTTCCCCCCTTTCCCTCCTTTTTCCCCCCTTTCCCTCCTTTTTCCCCCCTTTCCTCTTTTTCCCCCCTTCCCTCTTTTTCCCCCCTTCCCTCTTTTTTCCCCCCCTCCCCTCTTTTTCCCCCCCTCCCCTCTTTTCCCCCCTCCCCTCTTTTCCCCCCTCCCCTCTTTTTCCCCCTCCCCTCTTTTTTCCCCCCCTCCCCTCTTTTTTCCCCCCCCTCCCCTCTTTTTTTCCCCCCCTCCCTCCTTTTCCCCCCCCTCCCTCCTTTTTCCCCCCCCTCCCTCCTTTTTTCCCCCCCCTCCCTCCTTTTTCCCCCCCCCCTCCCTCCTTTTTCCCCCCCCTTCCCTCCTTTGTCCCCCCCCCTTCCCTCCTTTTTCCCCCCTGCCCGCCCCCCCCCCCCCCTTCCCCTTTAACCAGGGGCCCTGCGCCCCCCGCCCCTTCCCCCCCCGGCACCGAGGTCACCAAGCGAAAGGGAAACTTGTTTTTCAAAAAAAGCACTTAAAACCGGGCAAATCTGTTTTCAAAACCCCGAAATTCTACCCGCGCGGGGGGGGACGGGACGGGACACGACACGGGGGGGTCACACGTGGCCTTCCCCCCCCCCCCCCTTGTTTTTGTGCTCTAAATACGGAAAACGGAAAATGCGTGTTGGCGTCGCCCCAGAGTGACGTCACTTCCGTCATGACGTCGGCGCTCTGCCCGGCGCGCGTCTGCCCCCTGCCGGGTAGAGAAAGAGGGGCCGACAGAGAAAGAGGAATGGAGAGGGCGCGGCCGCAAGGGCTGCCGGGCCGGCGCCGCAGGGGCTGCCGGGAGTTGTAGGCCGAGGTGGAGCGGTGCGGCCAAGATGGCGGACCGGCGGCGGCAGCGCGCCTCGCAGGACAGCGAGGACGACTCGGACTCCGCCGCCTCCGACAGCGCCGCCTCGGCCGCCAGCGCCGCCCGCTCCCGTTCGGCGTCCGCATCGGGATCGGGGGCCGGTTCGCCCCGCCCGCCGCGGCGAGGCTCGGCTGGGGCCCTCGGTGTGGGGCCGCGCGGCCGCGGGGCCGAAAACGCGGCCGGGGGGGGCGGCCAAGAGCGCGGCCGAGTCTGAGTGTGTGAGTGAAGGGGGAGCGGGGGTGAGGGAGGGGCCTGGACTGAGGGGGGGAGCAGGGGTGCGGGGGGGGCCTGGAGCGAGGGGGGTGCGGGGGTGCCGGGGGGGGCCTGGAGCGAGGGGGAAGGGGGGTGTGTGGGGGGCCTGGAGCGAAGGGGGAAGGGGGGGGGCCCGGAGGGAGGGGGGGAGTGGGGGTGCCGGGGGGCCCGGAGGGAGGGGGGAGCAGGGGTGCGGGGAGGGCCTGGAGGAAGGGGGGAGCGGGGGTGCGGGGGGCGCCCTGGAGCGAGGGGGAACGGGGGGCCTTGGAGCTGGGAGGGAAAAGGGTGTAGGGGGTGCCTGGGATTGGGGGGAGGGTGGGGGGGGCTTAAGGCACGGCCGAGTCTGAGTGTGTGAGGATGGGGCTGAAGGGAGTCTGGGGGTTGGGGGGGGCAGGAGTGCGGGGGGGTCTGGGGCGTGAGAGGAACGAGGGGGAGGTCTTAGAGCGCAGCCGAGTCCGAGTGTGTGTGGTGGGGGGGTGAGGGATGCGAAGGGGGGGGTCTGTGGGGATTGGGAGACAGAGGTGCGGGGGGGGACCTGGGGAGTGAGGGGGATGGGGAAGTGAGGGGAGAGTCGAGGTGGGGACACGTTGGAGGGAGAGGGGCGTAGGGGTGGCTTGGGGAGCGAAGGGGTGGGGGGGAGGGCTGGAGGGGGCTGGGAGTTGTGGGGGTGGGGGGACATTGGTGTTTGGGAGGGCACAGGGGTGCGGGTGGGACCTGAGGGGGTGAGTGGGCTTGAAGTCGGGGAGGGGGGGTGGGATAGGGGGGGACAGGGACGTGGAGGGGGGGGTGTCTAGGGTGAGGGGGGGTGAAGTGGGGGGGCCTTGGAGCTGGGGGGGGTGGGGCAGGATGGGAGTCACAGGGGGACCCCGGGGGTTTCGGGGGGACAGGTGTGCAGGGGATGAAGGGGGAGCGGGGGGGCTTAGAGTCAGGGGAGTGGGATGGGGGGGCTGGAGGGGTTAGGGGACCACAGGGGTGGGGGGGGGTTCTGGGAAGTGAGGGGGTTGTGGGGAGGTTCTGGAGGAACAGGGGGAGCAACTGGGGGGCTCGGAGCCAGAGTGGGGGTGGTATTGTGGTCTGGGGTGGGGACACTGGGAGCATCAAACTGGGGGAATGGGGTGGTGGAGGGGCATTGGGACCTGGGGGGGGTCAGGGGTACACTGGGCTATGGGGGTTAAGAGTGCTGGGGGAGGTTTTGGGGGAACTGGGGAGCCTGTTGAGGGGCTTGGAACTGAGGCAGTGAGGTTGAATTGGGGCCTGGGGGACACAAAGGTGTGGGGGCGCCACGAGCTGAGGGAGCTCCAGGCTGGGGGAACAGGGGTGCTGGGGGACCTGGGGAGTGAGGGGGATGGGGAAGTGAGGGGGGAGTCGAGGTGGGGGCACGTTGGAGGGAGAGGGGGTGTAGGGGGGAACCAACAACCACGCTGGGTCCCCCTGGTGTGCGTGGGGAAGCAGGGCTGGGGAGGCTCCACGGGGGAGATCTGGGCTCGGCGGCCCCCCAGCACCAGGTAGGGGGGTTCCCCAAGCTGCTCCCCAGTGCGGGGTCCTTTCCTCGGGCTGGGGTCCCACAGCAGGGCGTGGGCAGGGTTGTGCTGCCCACTCAGGCCTGTTTGCCTCTCTGTGACTCTTGAGCATCCTGTTTTTTATTAAGAGCATTAAAAGCCCTTTATGGGGGAGCTTGGGGGGCTGCTGTCCCCACCCCTGCAGGTTTCTTCTCCTCTGTCAGTGTACGGCCAGGTGCGCTATCGTCCTGCTGTGGGTGATTTCAGGGTCTTCCCGAAGCACAGCCAGTTTCTGCTTGGTTGTTTTGGCGTTTGGGCTTATCTCGTGGCTGCGTTGGCTGCTTTTATGTTTGAGCTGAAGTTGTTTTTGCTGCTCAGCTCTATCAGAGTATTCTGTCACTCTAAACTTTCTCTGGGCTGAGCTCTTCTGGTTATCTGGTGTCTGCTCTCAGGTGTAGGGTTGTGTTTCTGTCGCTGGAGTCTTTGCCTGAGCTTGGGCCTGCCCGCGTCTGTTTGTTATTCCTGGGCTCTTGATTTAAGTTAATTCCCTTGTCCTTTTTAAGTGAGCTCTCTTGCTCTTCATGACGAAGGGGTCTGTGCTTTCTCTTCTTGAGCGGCTTTCCCCGAGATAGATTGCTCTGCAAGCACCTTACGGAAGATCCCGGGAGCCCTGACTTTGTTTCTTTGTTGGTCACTGAAGCTTTTCCAGGGCTGGATGTGATGGGAACAGGGCCAATCCTTGTTGGGGTTGTGTCTGGGATTGTAGAATGCTTACAGGGACCCGGCTGCTGACCTTCCCCTCTGCTAACACGCCTTTTTCTCCCTCTCTCCCCAGGAAAGCGAGGATGGCATTGAAGGAGATGGTGAGTGACAACTCTCTGGTATTGCAAGGCATTTATGTACAGAAAGTAAAACCTAGACAAAATGTCTTTACCAATGGTCCCGTGGTGGTCGTCATCCAAATATGAGCTTCTAGGCAAACGGGGGGTGCAGGGACAGCACGCCCCAGTCTCGTCTTTGCATCCCCCTATGTGTGCTGGCAGTGGTATCTGTCAGGGTTGCTCTGGTTCTGGTCCTGACTTCCCCTTGGATGGGCTTCTCCCTGCCCGCAGCCGCCTTGTGACGCTCGGAGAGGAGCTGCCTTTCTGCTCCTGCCCTGACTCCGTACTCCTTTCTCTCCCCGCAGCTGTGCTCTCCGATTATGAAAGCGCTGAAGACTCGGAGGTAAGTGGAGTCTGTGTCCTGGAGCTTAAAGGGTTCTGCTGAGTGACTGCACCTCACGTAATTTTAGCACAAAACCCAGTTTGTGTCCTTCATTCTCTTCCACTGACCCTGTCAGCAGAGATTTTCTTTGTCTCAAGATAGCAGCTCGTGAGCTTCCTGCCAGCCGTGCAGGGACTTGGCGCAAGCTGTGCTGCAGCGTAGGCATTGCTGCTGCTGAGGAAAGTGGCCTGTCCCAGTCAGAGCCCTTCACTGGGCAGTTCCCTCACGTACTGGGAGCTCTGGTTGGGTCCAACCGTACGGAGAACCTGCTGTTGCAGCTGGTGGGGTGGACGTCGAGCCAGTATCTACAGGGAGGAAAAGCACCTGGTTCCTCAGACACTGGATACAGGGAGCAGGGTTTGCCTTGGCCAAGGAGGGCGTGAAAGGAAGTGTGGGATGCTTGTTGTGCTTTAATTAGTTGAAATTAAAAAGCTAAGTGCTGGGTTGGAAGCATCCCCGGCAGCAACCCTGTCTGCTGCCTGCAGCAGGGGTAACACAGCCCTTGAGTTTTGGCAGCTCCGCACTGGGTGTGTGCTGAGGAAATCCCACCTTTGCTGCCTGCGCTGGGGAGGGGCAAATTTCACTGGATTAATAGTTCAGAGCTGTATATTTGATATTTCAATGAAGTTTAGAGAGGGAGGACCTTGGAGGTGATCCAAAGACAGGAGCACTTCCCAAACAAGGACAGGCTGAGAGGATTGAGGTTTTTCAGCCTGGAGAAGAGAGGGCTGCAGGGAGACCTTAGAGCAGCCTCCCAGTACTGAAAGGGGCTGCAGGAAAGCTGGGGAGGGGCTCTGGATCAGGAAATGCAGGGATAGGATGAGGTGGAAGGGGTTTGAGCTGAAAGAGGGGAGACTGAGGTGAGATCTTAGGGAGAAATGTTTTGCTGTGAGGATGGGGAGGCCCTGGCCCAGGTTGCCCAGAGCAGTGGTGGCTGCCCCATCCCTGGAGGTGTTCCAGGCCAGGTTGGATGGGGCTTGGAGCCCCCTGATCCAGTGGGAGATGTCCCTGCCCATGGTGGGGGGTTGGGACTGGATAGGCTTTAAGGTCCCTTCCAAACCAAACCATTCCAAGATTCTGTGATGCTAAGTTCTGTTTTCTAATGATTGCAGTGAAGGCCTTGGGGATTTGAGGAGGACAACAGTTAGAGAAAACACAAAACAACAAGCCAGATGCAGTCGAAGCTTGTAGGAGCTGTTAATTTGTGAATTAATCTCTGCCATAAGTGAGGAAGGAACGTGGAAGGTATGGCCAGCTCCCTGTGTTCACCATGGAGCAGCTTTTCCACCTGGAAACCTTCGTGGAGGCTCCCTGGAGGCTCGCAGCTCGTGGAAGCAGAGCAGCACTGTTGGAGCAGCAGGGCTATTGCATCACTGACATGCCAGGATGACTCTGTTCCTGTGCCTAAAAATAATGCCACTCTGGGTTTCCCCAACGTAAACAAAAGGAGCAGTTGATGTGCAAATACGCTGTGTTGAAAGAGAAAAATAGAGCAGTCTTTTTGTTAATCACACAGAGCTATTTTTAGTGTTGGTTCCAGCCTAAGCAGGGCTTGCAGGCTCCTGGGGGGTGAAACGAGGTCACGCTCCTGCGAGCAAAGTGCTCCGAGTGAGTCAGCTGAGTAACTCCAGGGAATTTGGAAATGCCGGGCTGGCTGGATCCGGGCCCTCAGTGTGGGAAGGAAGGGATGCTCTGAGGGCTCTTGTTTGCCGATCTCCCTGGCTTGTGTGAGGCCTTTCGGAGCTGTGAGAGGCCATGGCTTTATGTCGGAGCTGGTCCCACTGTGTTCTAGAAAGCTGGATGTCAGTTGTAGGGGGAGAGGTGCTGGGTTTAGTCACTGCTGTTTCCTAAAAATACAGGGATAGGAAGGATGTTGAGAGCTTGTCCTCTGCTATGAAAGAGTAACGTCCCTAACAACCGAAACAGGGATCTAACTCCACATGTGGGGGTTTGTGAGGGGAAATTCCTGGGGGTTTCACTGCTGAAGGTGTGTGTTTGAGTAACCGTGGCTCTTCCAGGCTGAGGAAGAGGATTACAGCGAGGAAGAAAGTGCCAAAGTGGAACTAAAGCAGGATAGTAATGGTTCCTGCGAGTCAGCAGCAAAAGCGGAGAAAGGGGATGAGAAACCTGACTCCAAAGGTGCGGTGACCGGTGAGAGACAAAGCGGTGATGGGCAGGTAGGTGTTCACCATGCGTTCTCTGGGTCACGGGCAGCTCCTCGCAGAGGGACTGCTGCAGTGGTGAGAGCTGTGTGGTTTCGACAGGAGAGCACTGAGCCTGTTGAGAATAAAGTGGGGAAAAAGGTTCCCAAGCACCTGGACGACGATGAGGATCGGAAGAACCCGGCTTACATCCCACGCAAAGGGCTCTTCTTTGAGCACGACCTACGAGGGCAGACGCAGGAGGAGGAAGTCAGGTACATCAGCATCCCCCACATCGCTGCCTTCCCTTGGCAGGGTGAGGCCTACTCCTGGCCCAGCGTCTGGCAGCGCGGTTCCTTGCCTCAGTGTGAAGCGCTGGGAAAGGATCAACAAGGAGGATCTGTCTGTGCTTCAGCTGCCTGCTTGCAGTGTCCTGCCAGGACATTTTGGCTCTTTGTTTTGAGGGAGTGGGTGAGGGTGAAGCAAGAAAATCCACAAGGAAAGCCTCTGGCCGATGAGCAGTAACCCTTCTTGCTGTTTTCATAGAATAGGATGGCTTGGGTTGGAAAGGACCGCAAACCTATCCAGTGTCAGCCCCTGCCATGGGCAGGGACACCTCCCACTGGATCAGGGGGCTCCAAGCCCCATCCAACCTGGCCTGGAACACCTCCAGGGATGGGGCAGCCACCACTGCTCTGGGCACCCTGGGCCAGGGCCTCCCCACCCTCACAGCAAAACATTTCTCCCCAAGATCTCATCTCCATCTCTCCTCTTTCAGCTTAAAACCATTTCCCCTCATCCCATCCCTGCACTCCCTGATCCAGAGCCCCTCCCCAGCTTTCCTGGAGCCCCTTTCAGCACTGGGAGGCTGCTCTAAGGTCTCCCAGCAGCCTTCTCTTCCCCAGGCTGAACAACCCCAATTCTCCTAGCCTGTCCTTGTTTGGGATGTGCTTCAGTCCTTGGACCATCTCTGTGGCCTCCTGGACTCACAGATCCATGATTTTTTAGAAGTAGCAGCGGGTAGAGCAGCAGCTTCTGAGCAGGAGGAAGAATTCACTGTCTCCTGTGCCCACCCTGCCCTAGAAATGCTCAGTTCTCTGTGTGTGGGACTGGTTGAAGCTGCCACATCTCTTTGGGTTTGCAACAATCTCTCAGTCCTTCCTGTGTAACTGTTCCAGGCCGAAAGGTCGTCAGCGGAAGCTGTGGAAGGATGAGGGCCGCTGGGAGCATGACAAATTCCGGGAGGACGAGCAGGCCCCCAAGACCAGGCAGGAGCTGATCGCGCTTTATGGCTACGACATCAGGTCAGCTCACAACCCCGATGACATCAAGCCGAGGAGGATGCGCAAACCAAGGTGAGCAGTGAGGTCAAACTAGAGCCTGGCTGGTCCCAGCGGGAGACTGGGCTGATGCTTCAAAGAGGGGAAGCTCTCTTGTTGGCTTTGGCTTCACTGTGGAACCTTGGTTCTGGGATTTCTAGATGCAGCGTCCTGGAGAATCATTGGAGTTGGAAGGGACCTTAAAGATCAGCCAAGTCCAACCCCCTGCCATGGGCAGGGACACCTCCCACTGGATCAGGGGGCTCCAAGCCCCATCCAACCTGGCCTTGAACATTTCCAGGGAGGGGGCATCCACAGCTTCCCTGGGCAACCTGTGCCAGTGTCTCACCAGCCTCAGGGAAGGGTTCCTTGGCTCTGTGGCTCCTCTCACCCAGGAATTTCTTCCCAGTCATTTGTACTAATTTTCTCCCTCAGGTTTGGGAGTCCTCAGCGAGACCCAAACTGGTCCAACGAGAGGCCAAATAAGCCGCCAAGGCACCAGGGTGCAGACAGCACTTCAACTCCTCCACGAACCTTCACCAACAGGAGCTCTGCAGGGACAGGGAGGATGCCACCACCTAGAAACTACCCAAGGATGAGTGGCTACAAAGAGAGCCGTCCAGGCTACCGAGCTACAGAAGCAAGCGTCCAGCATCTGTCTCGAAACGGTGACCAAGCAAAACAAGAGAGCAGCTATCGAGCGAAGCGTGCAGAGCAAACCTCACCGAGAGATAAATCACCCGAGACGGAAGCCCCACACATCCACAGCAGCCCTGTGAAGGAGGAGGTTGCTTTGGAAAACCAGGCCGCGGCTGCTGATGCTGCACAGCCACCACCAGACAGACCAATTGAAAAGAAGTCTTATTCCCGGGCAAGAAGGACCAGAATCAAAGCTGGGGATGCAGGGAAGCTGGCAGACGAAGTGCCGGCTTCGGAAGGGCTGACTCCTGTGCCTCCAAAACCTACGCAAGCTGAGACGTCGCCCCCACCAGCCAAGAACAGTAACTGGGAGTCACCGGTAGAATCTAGCTTGGATGGACTTGAGCAAGACATGACCCAAATGAATCTCGCGGAGCAGAACTGGACTCCGGGGCAGTCTCAGTTCATTCAGCCCCGGGAGCTGAGGGGTAAGTGGGTGCAGCCTGCTGGTTTTCTACTGGAGCTCCAGCCCAGTGCAATTCCATGTTCGTGTAGTCAGTCAGAGCCAAACTATCTCTGCCTTAGCCTCACCTTGGTGTGGAAACACCTGCTGTTGAGAAAGGGCGGTGGAGGTGGTTAGAGGGGACAAAACAGATCAGGAAAAGGGGAATTTAAACCTTCTGGTGCAGATTAATTGAATTAGGGCTGGGAAGGACATAAAAGTAGGTCCTTTCCCTGTCTCTGCCTGGTTTTGTGTCGAGAACGAGGAAGGTTCAGTGAAGGTGAAGGCCTGTGTGTGTGGAACGGGCAGCAGGGACTTTGTGTGGTGTGAATCACGGTGTGATCAGCTCCTGCAGCAGGAGTCAGAGTTCCGGAGATGCAGAGCGTGGTGCTCAGCTGGCAGGTGAGGAGGGATAATGAATAATCAGGCTTCTGTAATGTCTTGCTAGGGGCAGGAGGGAACTTTCCTCCCTTTAACAGCTCGTTTCCTATAATGGGGATTTGTTTGCCACTGGCTAAGGCCTGACAGGGATTGGCAAATCCATGTGTGTCTGGTAGGAGGAAGCTGTGAGCAGGCAGCTGAGGGAGGGATTTGTGACAGAGTTACACCAGTGTGAGCTAAGGACTGAGTTCTACTTGAGTATCCACACCAGAGGTCGTTGGGGTATAATTATCTCTGCAGAATTAGAGTCCTTTTTGGAGAGAGTTACGAGTCCTTCCCGAGGGGGATAGAACTGGAGCAAGGAGAAGAAAGCGATGTGCTGTTTCCATAACCAGCTCTTTGAGGTTTAGGTCCTGAAACCATAAGTCATCTGGTATCGATGTGACTGGTAAAACCTTTGTGTGAACAGACCCTTGGTCCTGGCTGCAGAGGCGAGGAGATGGGCTTTAAATGTGCCAGCAGAATGAGAACTCGGAAGCGCTGGGATTTGCAGCTGAGGCTGCGGATTCTTCTTTTTCAGTGCTTAAAAATAAAGCATCTTAACAAATTCACCATGAGACAGCTCAGGACTGCAGAGAGGAGAGCACTGTCTGTGAGAAGGATGGATTGCTCTACTGCCCCTTTGTTTTTTCCTCTCAGAGAAGGTCAGAGTCACCTCTGGGAGGCGTTTGGGTAGAGGCACCAGCTGCTGCTCGTTCCCTGTGTGCAGCGTGTACGCCTGTGTGGATATTTGCAATATCCGCGATCCATGGGCCCTTGCAATGTTTGTTTCATCCACTTTTGCCCCGCTGGAGTCGCCTGCGATCTGTGGTTTTAAATGTATGCCATAACTTTGTTGTTTGAGTTAAAAGGAGCCCGTGACAGAAGTGGTTACGCCCTGCAGAGAGTTTAAACTGCAGCTCACCCAGTCCCACGCGGATCCTTGTTTCTATTCTTCAGAAGTCCTTGTCCTTGCAGGAACAGAGCTTGGATCAGGACCTGGATTTTGAGCTGAGGGCTTGCTTTTATTTAGCAAGGTTGTTGAGCAGTGAGGGTGATTGTACAGCAGCACGTAGCTTCTAATTTGTACTAAAATATTCAGAATTATAACCCAAGAGACGAAGCTGTTAGGAGGTTTCTCGTCATGGAAGCGAGCACTGTGCCTGTTTGTAGTACAATAATGTCCTCCGGGCGCCTCCTGGCAGCGCCTTCTGAGGGTGAGGCAGCTCTTTACTAGGAACAAATGCAAACCATTATAACCAGTTTGTTTTTTCCTCAGGTATCCCTAACCATATGCACGTGGGAACTGGGCCACCGCCTCAGTTTAACAGGATGGAGGAAATGGTAAAGCATGGCGCATGGAGCGTGACTCTTGCTTTTAGAAGGGTGGAAGCCAAGCGTTTGTTTCTGGGTTGTAATTAGAGGCTGCCTGTGACACCTCAGCCTTTCCCTTTTGTGGGTGTTGATGGTTTTTACTGGGTGACCCAGATATGGGTCAGCAGGGGGCTGGTGGGAAGGCTCCTGCTCCGCACACCGACCCTCCCCAATGCCTTGGAACTCTTTCAGGCGGTGCAGGGGGGCCGTGTGAAACGCTACTCGTCGCAGCGGCAGAGACCGCCGGTGCCAGAGCCCGGGCCGCCCATGCACATCAGCATCATGGAAGGGCACTACTATGACCCACGTGAGTGTTTCCCTCCTGCTCCTGAGGTTCCATCCATGCTCAGGCCTGAGCAGCTGGGGCCAGAGTCCCCTCAATCCTGTTAGGGTCAGGCAGATGGGGGACTTCATCTTTCCTTTCCTTTGCAAATAGCATCACTGTGTCATCTCATGCAGTAACTAAAAATCTGCTCTGAGCCTCCCTGGTTGGTGTTTAACTCCCCTGAAATACAAAATCAGTGTTACCACCTCCTGTCCCTGTGCCAGGGCGCTCCAGGACACTGTTGTTCTTCATGCGAACTGGGATTTAAAATTAACTTGAAATCACAGCAGCATCTTTAACAGTTAAGAGCGATGAGAATTACAGAACAAAACTGACAATGGATAAGGAATTTACTTCAGCATTTCACAGAATCATGGAACGGTTTGGGTTGGAAGGGACCTCAAAACCCATCCAGTCTCAACCCCCCGCCATGGGCAGGGACACCTCCCACTGCATCAGGGGGCTCCAAGCCCCATCCAACCTGGCCTGGAACACCTCCAAGGATGGGGCAGCCACCACTGCTCTGGGCAACCTGGGCCAGGGCCTCCCCATCCACACAGCAAAACATTTCTCCCCAAGATCTCATCTCAGTCTCCCCTCTTTCAGCTTCAAACCATTCCCCCTCCTCCTACCCTGCACTCCCTGATCCAGAGCCCCTCCCCAGCTTTCCTGGAGCCCCTTTCAGCACTGGGAGGCTGCTCTAAGGTCTCCCCGGAGCCTTCTCGTCCTCAGCCTGAACAACCCCAACTCTCTCAGCTTGTCATTGTAGGGTAGGAAAAGTGTTGGAGAAGAAATTCCCCAAGTGTTTTGCTTTCTAACGGGAGTGGGAGGCTCTTCTGTTGAGAGCATGTAGCATGTGTGAGCCTGGGAGGCTGCGTGTGCTGATGGAACGTAGCTTGCAGCACTGCGTTCCAGTCCTGTAGCTGCGCATGTGACTTGCTGCAGTAGAATAAAACTCTGTGGAGCTTTCACTTACCAACTGTTGTTTGTTGCAGTACAATTCCAGGGACCAATCTACACCCACAGTGAGAATCCAGCCCCGCTGCCACCCCAAGGGATGATCGTGCAGCCGGAAATGCACCTCCCTCATCCAGGTGAGCAGCCGACTCCCCAGTGGGGCAGTGTGGAAATGGTACCAGCGTTGCGATTGTGCCCCGGGGAGGCTCAGCCTGTGCTGGGGAGCAGATAACTCAGGTTTCACACAGCCTCTTGTCACCAGGGGAATCCATTTTCCCTATTTCTACAACATGGAAGAGATTAAGGAAAGAAAAACAGGCGTTTCTGGCCCTTGCAGCCAGCAGAGGACCAAGTTGATCTGACTGCTTTGGCAGCCTCCAGCTGGATGTCTGCAGGCTCTGTGCAGACCCTCCTGGCTGAGCTGCTTCCCCTTCAGCAGGGCGCTTGGCGCTACCAGGTGTTGTGCCAGGCTGGTACTTCCATCCCTGCAGAAAAGCAGAACTGAGAGCTGTTGAATTGGCATGTTCTCTGCCTTGCTCATAAAAACTGCTTCCTGAAGTGGATGTGCTGACAGGGACCGCGTCCAGTTCTGGTAAATGGACATCAGGGAGGGGGCTCTGCTCTGCTGTGCTGAGAAGTGCTTCCCTTTTTTCGTCTCCAGCACAGGACCTGAGGTCTCATGGCTGCAGGAAAGGCCTTTGAGCAAAGTGCTTCTCCTTCCTGCTGCAGTTGGGAAGATGCAGGCGTGCCATCCTAGTAGCCCCCACCCTCCTTGGGTCACACTGTCTTTATGCATGATGTCACCTTCAGCTTATTTCTGTCGCTTTCCAGGTTTACATCCCCACCAGACACCAGCCCCCATGGCAAACCCTGGGCTGTACCCTCCGCCGGTCTCCATGCCCCCTGGCCAGCCCCCGCCGCAGCAGCTGCTTGCACCAACTTACTTCTCGCCTCCTGGAGTCATGAATTTCGGGAATCCTGGCTACCCCTACCCCCCAGGAGCACTACCCCCTCCGCCTCCTCCTCATCTCTATTCCAACACGCAGGTAAGCTGGCGCGCTCCGTGTCTCCTCCCTGAGTGAGAGCCATCGAAAGCAGATGGGATCCTGTGGTGTGTGGGTCTGTTCTCCCAGGCTTCCTGAGAGAGGATGTGGAGTAGCAGAGCTGCTCCGTGGTGGGAGGTTGTTTACTGTCATCCCTGTCTCTGCTTGGGGTGAGTGATGGAAAGGGACTGCTCCCGTGTCTGCTGCGCAGCTGCCCTGGATTTAGGGTCTCGTGGTTAAAATATCTGCATTGGTGGATCTTGGAGTCGAGGTCTTACCCCGCAGAACAGGAAAACAGCCCACTGGGAGCCTGTGAGCTGTTACATCCCCTCCAGGTCCCTGCTAAGCCAAGGACACCTTGAAAATTACTTTGGAAGTCCTTTCTGTTTGAGATGGAGGCAGGAGGCTGCGATCTGGCTGATGCTGTTCTTTGGCACCGGCCGGGAGAGCCCGTGATGTGACAGTTGTGCTCGATGTCTGACCTCGACCCCTGTGTCCTCCGTAGCCGCAGGGCAGCGAGGAGACAGATCCCTGTGGGCATCGTGATGCTGAACCCGTGGCCGCCTTGCGAGCGGCACACGGCTGACACGCAGTGGCAAGCGAGAGATGTGCATGCTCCCTGAGCCCTGCAACCTCTCTGACCTTCCCTGCTGCCCTGGGCTGATCCCAGCTGCACCGCCGAGGAATCACCCTGCTTTTGGGGCAGATCCCGGGCAGCTGGAGAGGATCTCGGTGTGAAAGGGAGCTGTTACTTGCCTTGTCTGTGCAGCAAACGGTGCTGCTGCTGTTGCAAAGCACAGGCGTTATACGGCAGTTGGGAAACTGCAGGGTGGAGGAAACCCATCTGCCACAGCCTTCAGTCTGGCGTGGCTGCAGATCGCTGCAGCCTGTACGTGCCGAGCAGGGCGGCCCTGGTGAGGGGCAGGGCTGGGTGAGGGCGCTCCAGGAGTTTTTAAGTGCTGGTGTGGGGAATGCAGCACAAATGAACCCCCTCTCGCTGCTCGCCCGAGTGGTGGCATCTCCTCACAGCCCAGTCGTGTGCCATAAAGTCTGTCTGAGACGTGCGCTGCTCTCGCAGGGGACGCAGCTTTCTGCACCCCGCGCAGCGAAGAGCGCTGACCCTTCTGCTCCCTGGGGAATGCAGGCTCAGTCCCAGGTGTACGGAGGGGTCACCTACTACAACACTGTCCAGCAGCAAGTGCAGCCCAAACCTTCTCCGCCTCGAAGAACATCCCAGCCGGTGACCATCAAGCCACCACCTCCCGAGGTACCGTCCCCTTGGCGTGAGTCTGTGCCTGGGTGATGCTGTGAGGTGTGTGTGATGCTTTAGGGTGTGTGTGTGATGCTTTAGGGTGTGCGTGCGATGCTGCAGTCTCCCTCTCCCATATCAAAAATACATTTTTCCAAGGAAACCTTAAACTGCCCAATCTTTGACGTATCCCAAACCTCAGCTTCTCGTTGCAGGTGGCGAGCAGGGCTCCAGTTAATTTGAATTTCTTAATACTTTAAAACTTAAATCCACGTGAAAAGTAAGTCTGAAGTTGGCTCTTGCTCTGTTTTTATATTTACTCAGTGTAGAAACCAGAATGCTTTAGAGGGAGAAAAATCCAGTACTAAGCTAGGAGGCAGTGACTCCCCTGGAAGAATAGATCTCGAGACCTTGGCAGTAGATAATTCAAGCAACAGACTTAAGGCTTTCCGGAGATGAGAGCCATTTCTCTGTGCTGGGAACGGCTTCCTCGCTCCAGCGCTGTGAGCTCTGTGTGTGTGCCAGAGTGCCACGTGTGTGTTTGGTTTCCTTTTTAATATCTTGCTTAGCAGATGGGAGCTGAGCGAGGCTGAATGGTGGCAAGCCCGGACCCGGGCAGGCATGTGCCGGTTGTTTCCCTTTACGTGGGGAGGCGACGTGTGGCACAGAGGGCTGGGAAACGGGCAGCGATTGCAAATCCACCGCCACATCGTCTGATTGAGGTGCCCTTTGAAAGGCCTTGCCATGGAAAAATATTTAACGACTAGAGGAGGTGCCAAGTGGGCACAGAGGAAGCCGGTGGCGTGGGTGGGCGCGTTGTGGCACCTTGGTGTGGAGGGCGTTCGCTCGCAGGACTGCAGCGACAGCCCTGCAACCACTGCCAGGTGTTTGTGGTGGGGCAGCCTAAGCCTCTGCTGCTCTTTCCTTTTTCCCACCAGGACAACAAAGGTGAAAAATCAAAGGAGAGGAGCAACACGTAGGGATGCGGTCGTGGGAATCCCAACGCCAGACCCGTCACCTTGGCAAGGAGGAAGCTCCTTCTCGGGAAAGGGTCCTTCCCTGTGCGTAGGTGAGGCAGCGGGATGAAACCAGCTGCACCGTCTTGTGCTCAGGGCCAGCACCTTCCCTCTCTGGTGCCCTCCCAAAAACCATCTCGCCGCCGCCGATCTGCCCTCCTTCCCCCTCCCTCCCTGGCGCACAGAGGTCACCGAGGAATCGCCCCTAGAGTCGAGCCTTGGCCACGAGTTCTTGCAACTTCTCTCTTTTACTAAACTCCTGCCCTTTTCCCTCTCTAGGATGTTCAACTCAACTGGCTTGATTGTGATCTCTTGTTTTTATTTAAGAAACGAAGCAGCACCTTCAGTAAAGCTGATTTGTTTCTTTTGGGTAGTTTGAATTTGTTTGTCTGCCTAACCAGAACATAACATCCCGTACCCCCCGTGGAGACAGACGATAAGTTAAGTCTTCATTTCGATTCTCTTTTTAAATCAGCACGTTTATTTCTGCCATTGTTTAAGCTTGGAAAGGGCAGCTGAGCGATGGGAGCCTGTCAGGAACGCGCTGGCTGTGCAGTCACCACTTAATTTAGAAGCTCCTCCCATTTCTTTTTCCGAACAAGCCCTGTCGGTAACTTGTTTTGTTGCCAGTTTCTCTCTGTGTGTGTGTGTGTGTGTGCGCGCACACGCAACCTTTCAACTCGCATCAGGTGGGAATCCGTGTTCAGGACCCCCTTCTCCGCTGCCACAAGCCCACCTTGGGGAGTGGGGGGAGATTTCCACCCACCACCTGAAACCAGAGGCAGAGAGGGAGGTTTGTGGGCATCCAGGCGCCTCGACGCTGCCAGGACAGCCCTGCCAGCAGACAAACCAGCCTGACAGGGCAAACAGGGGAGCGATTCGCTCCTGGCGCTTGGGTGTTGCTGCTGTGGAAGTGGAAGAGGGTGTTGTAACCCGCCCCGGCACATCCAGCCTGAGCTGCCATCCCCGGCAGGAAACGCCTCAGCCCAGCTCCTGCCACCACACAAACCAGCATTCCAAGGGATGCAGCACCCTCGTTTCCCCCATTTGGATGTGGAGGCTGATGTGCCGGGGCCACTGGCACCGCAGCGCCGAGCGTGCCGAGCCGGGCTGTGCTGACTCGCTCAGCGCCGCGGCGCTGCGCTGCCTCTCTGCAGCACACATCCCACCGGCACCGCAGCTCCCGGTCACGCTCCGGCTTGGCTGTGTCCTCGCAGCCGCTTGCAAATTGCATTAGGAAACTTGGCAAGGCAGGCTGCCGATTCCTGCCGCCCGGCCCGAGCACGTGCTGGGCAGCGTGGGGGCAGTGCCAGCTGCTGGCGCAGGCGTCGGCAAGGGGAATGTCGCTGCTCCAAGCAAACGGCGTCTCGCCTCCGCGTCCCCATCTGCGGCGAGGGAGGGGTGCCCAGCAGCCCACCTGCCCGTTCCCTGGTGGAGATGATCTCACGCATGCCCGGCTCTCCAGCAGAAATACCTTCTTTGTTTGTTGTTTGTAACTCGATGACCTTTTGTACCTGATTTCAGCTGTTGGTGACGTTGGGAAAGCAGAAATCCGTATGTTTTAAATGTGACTGTTCTCTGCCTTAAGGCTGAAATGTATCTCTAACATATCGGTCGCATGACTGAAGTCCTGGACCTTGCAACACTGTGATGGGTTTTTTGGTTCTGTTTATTTGTCCTTTAGGAGTGCACGTTTGTAACCAGCACATGGATGAGAATACCTTTCCGAAAGCAGCCAGCTCTCTTGTCTCTCTTTCCTTGGGCTGAGACCTGCAGGGACAGCGTGCGCGCGTCCCCTCCCAGCGCGCTGCCAGGGAGCTCAGCGCTGCGCTGGGGAGCTGCTCTTCCCTTTCCAAGAGCTTCTGGTGGGACTGGAAGAGCAGCTCCTGCACCGGCGCCAGCTGCCCTCGCCCCCGTGTCCCCGGGAGCCGCTGCAGCCGCTCCCCAGCTCTGCCCCACAGCAAAGCTCGGCGCAGAAGCGAGCCCCCTCCTCTCCCCGCAGCCTCGCTTGCTCACAGGGGGAAGGGAACAACTGGTGTGTAGGTGGGGTGGGAGCTGCCGCCTGCGCGCTCCTGTGCCACGCTGCCTTCCTCCGCCTCGGTGCCGCAGCCTCCCTCTGGCTTGTGGCCCAGCTTCCCACGGCAAACAGAGGAGTGGGTGGCACAGACCCCGTTCCCGGACCCTCCTGGGTCACCCCAGTCCCGGGGGTGGCGAGGGAGCCCTGCTGCATGGTCTGCCCTCCTGCTGCCAGCCCTAGCATGGACATGGCTTGCATGGGGAGGGCAAGGAATACAGGCAGGGCCTGGTAGTGCCAATGTGGAGGGTGGCTTGGGGGGTCCCTCAGCCTCCCCCCATGGCATTGTGCCACTTGCCTTTATTCCCTGCAGCTTTTCCCAGTGCCTGCCCTGGCTGCTGGCAGCGGGATTGAGGTCCCAGAGCCTCCCAGCCTTGCCCTCGCTCCTGGCAGCAGGATCGGAGGCCCAGAGCCTCCCACCCCTCCGGGGCTGTGAGCACGGCCGTGCCGCCTCTTCCCTCACCAGCACCTCTGCCTCAGTTTCCCCCTCAGCTTTGGGGCTGAGCCCAGTCCTGGAGCCAGCTCAGACCATCACAGGGACCTCATGAAGAAGCTACTGGGCGAGAAAACTCCCCTAAACTGGGAGCTCTCCCCTATCCCAAATGCTGAGATTCCCCCTCTCCCAGCGCCGCAGCTGGGAAGTGGGTTAAGGCGCCGGCTCGGGGAGGGATTTTTCCCTCGGTATAATTTTTCCCTCCTACACAAGGTCTGTTTTCAGCAGTGCCTGGAGGCTTCGCACCCCCCCCTCGGCTGCCGGGGCGGGAGAACGCGACGCGGCTGCAAATGGAGGCGCAAAGCTTTGGGAGAGAAGCGCTTGCTCCAGATCCCAGCTCGTTAGGAGAAATAACAGCAAATTAATTAAGCTAATAGCTTGCTCTGTGCCAGCAGTGCCCCCCCCCCCCCCTCAATCCATGCCAAGCTGACAGGCCCGGATCTGGGGCGCGATTCCCAGGGGTGAGCATGGCCCTCGGTGCGGCGCGATGCTCCGGATCTTTCTCACCCACGTGGCCCGACTGCAGCCCTGCTGCCACCGGCGAGCACGGCCTCTCCCTGCCTCAGTTTCCCCTCCCGTCTCCTTCTGCCTCTGCTGTCAGACATCCCTCTGTGTGTGGCTGCAGCCCGGGCACCGTGCCCTGTTGGCATCAGGGGTCAGACACCCTCGATGGCCACCCTTGGGCAGAGGGGATGGAGGAGCTTGAGGGGGAGGGGGAGGGGTGCAGATGTTTTTGGGGTCTTGAGTGGGATGGGGGGGGGGCTGAGTGCTGGATCTGGGAGGGCAGAAGGAGGTGCTATGGGGCTGAGGATGGCTGTGCCATCCCATCGCGTGCCATCCCGTGCCACCATGGCCCCGTGCAGCCGGGGATGGGGATGCGGGAACACATTTTGCTGCTTTCCCGCGGCTGCGTGCGTGGAGTTGCCAAGCAACTGCTGGGTGGAGGCGAAGCGGGAACAAAGCAGGAGCTGCCAGGACCCCCATCCCTCCAACCCCTCCCCAAAGCCCCCCAAGACCTGTGGGGTCACCTGCTGTGAACCCCGGCCGTTGGCATCGTCCCACCCTGGCACTGTTGATCTCCAGGGAATGAACTCTGGCTGATAGAAACTGAGGGCACGGGGGTTCTGTGCTCCCGTTCCTGGCACCACCATGGCTGTGCCCAGGGGGATGCAGGGTGGGCTGCAGCCCTGGTACCTCCCCAGCTGCTCACGGTGGGGCTGGGGGCACCAGGAGCCGGGCAGGGTGGGTTTTTGACACCCAGGGTCTACGATGCCCCTGCCCTGGGCAATTGCCACCATCCCACCCTGGGGCTGTGGATCTGCAGGGAATGAGCCCTGGATGGTGGGAACGGGGGGGGCATGAGGTCTGTGCCCTTGTTGTTGGCACCACCATGGCTGTGCCCAGGGGGACCCAGGGTGGCATGCAGCCCTGGTACCTCCCCAGCCGCTCGCGGTGGGGCTGTGGGCTGTGGGAGCAGGGCAGGATGGGTGCTTTGCGCCAAGCAGGGCAAGGTGGGTGCTCAGCACCCAGCGGGCAGGGGGCACGACGGCTGTGCCACCGGCGGGCGCCGCGTCCCACCCTGCCCTGCCCTGGCTCGTGCCCCAGCTTGCCAGCCTGGCAGGGCCTGTTCCAGGCTGGCAGGGCACGGGGAGGGGGGCTGGCAGGCGCCCCAACCTGCCCAGCCCTGCCCGTAGGGCGGCCCCCGCCTCAGGGGGTGCCCGCGCCAGGGTGGGGGGTCCAGCAGCCACTCCCGGGCCTTTCCCACGCTGCGGTGGGGGGCAGAGAGCTGGGCTGGAGGACACCCCACACCTGGGGACGGGGGGGGGCACCCAGAGGTGCGGGGGTCCTGGGCTGGGGGGCACCCCACACCTGGGGACGTGGGGGGACCCCCAAGGGTGCTGCGGGGGGGGTGAACCGCATCCCTGGAGCTGCAGGGGGTGCCGGGGTTGGCATCACATCACCTGTACAGGGCTGCGGGGGGGTCCGGGACTGCTCGGAGGGGCTGAACCGCATCCCCCGGCGCTGCTGGGGTGGGGGGCGGGACTGCTCGGGGTGGGACCCGCATCCCCAGTGTTGCGGGGGGGCCGGGGTTGGGCAGAGCATCACCTGTACAGGGCTGCGGGGGTAGGAATCGCGTCCCCTGGTGCTGCTGCGGGGTCCGGGAATACCCGGGGTGGGGGGGGAACCGCATCTCCTGGTGCTGCGGGGGGTACCAGGGTGGGCAGCGCGTCCCCTGTGCGGGGGTGGGACCCGCATTCCCCGGTCCTGCGGTGGGGTGGGTATCGGAGGTTGCAACGTATCACCTGTGCGGGGCTGCGGGGGGTCCGGGACTGCTGAGAAGGGGGGGACACCCGCATCCCCTGATGCTGCGGGGGGGTCCGGGACTGCTGAGAGGGGGGGACACCCGCATCCCCGGTGCTGCGGGGGGGTCTGAGGTGGGCAGCGCATCCCCTGTGCGGGGCTGCGGGGGTGGGACCCGCATCCCCTGATGCTGCGGGAGGGGTCCGGGACTGCCGGTGGGGGTGGGACCCGCGTGCCCCGGTGCTGCCCACCCCCTCCCGTTCCCGGTGCCGGTGCCGGGGGCGGGGGCGCGGGGCGGGGCGGGGCGGGGCGCTGTGCGGGCGGGGCAGCAGCGGCTGCCGGGGCCCGAGCGGAGCCGAACGGAGCCCCCCCCCCCCGCCGCCACCACCGCCTGCCATGGCCCCCTGAGCCCCCTCCCCCCCCCCCCCCGCCCCCCCCCGCCCCCGGCCATGAAGCCGCTGGAGAAGTTGCTGAAGAAGCCGGGCTCGCACCTGCCCCCCCGCCCCCCGGTCCCGGTCCCGGTCCCGGCCCCGCGGCGGCAGAGCCACCCCCGCTCCCCCGAGGAGCCGGCGGGGGGGCAGAGCCGCTGGCTGGAGCTGCGCCCCCCCGAGCCGCCGCTGCGCTCCCCGGAGGAGCCGCCACCGGCGGGGGGGGAGCGGGACCGGGAGGCACCGAGCCCCGAGCCCCCCACGCCGCCTCCGCCCCCCCACGCCGCCACCACCGAGCCCCCCCCTCCTCCCCCCCGCTGCTGCTGCTGCTGCTGCGGCGCCGCCGCCCCCCCCGCCCCCCCCGAGCGGCTCTTGGCGGCGCTGCTCGAGCGGCTCCCGGCGGGGGGGGCGCACGGAGGGGGCTGCCCGGCAGGTACGGGGGGGGGAAATGGGGGGGGGGGGTGCGGGGAGGGGGCGCACGGCAGGTACGTGGGGGGGGGGGGGCATATGAGGGGGGGGATATGGAGGTGGGGGGGCTGCCCGGCAGGTACGGGGGGCGGGGGGGGATGTTGGGGAGGGGGATGCTGGGGGGGGATATATGACAGGTGCAGCCCGGCAGGTACGGGGAAGGGGGGGGGATGCTGAGGGAGGGGTGCCCGGCAGGTGCTGCCCAGCAGGTACCGGCTGGGGGGGGGGGGGATGGTGGAGGGGGCAGTGGGGATGCACCCGGGTGCTGCGCTGGGGGTGCGGGGAGGGAGAGATGCCAGGGTGGGAGATGCCAGGGTTGGGGTCACCGGGACTGGGGGTTCTGGGGTGGGAGATGCCAGGCTGAGAGATGCCAGAGCTGGGGACACCGCGGTGGGTGACGTGGGGGTGAGAGATGCCAAGGTGAGAGACACCAGGATGGGAGACACAAGGTGCCTGGCGAGACTGGTGGCACCGCACAGGGTGCAGACGGGTGCCCAGTTGGGGTGGCAAGGTCAGGTTGTGTCCGTCCCAGTCCAGGGCACCCTTGGCAGCAGAGTGGGCACTGTGGTGCGGGCAGGGGTCCCCCGGGCCATCACTGCCCAGTGCTGCGGTGGAGGGACTGGGCAGGGGGCGTGGGGCTCGGCGTGAGAGCGAGCTCAACCGTGGCACCAGGCCTGGCAGAGGTTGGCCGGGCACCGGCTGGTGCCGCAGCGCCAGGCCAGCAGCTCCCGGTTAATCTTTAACATTTTCCCGGTGCTAAAATTAGCCTGGACGGGAGCTGCGGCGGGGGGAGACCCAGCAGAGGCCCCCTCCCTCCCCGGTGCCTGCGATGCCATCCCCGTGCCAAGGTGCTGGGGTGGTTTTGGGGGCACGGAGCTGGGTGGGAGCCAGGTTGAGCTCAGGTGGGCTGGGAATGCTCCTGTGATCGTGGAATGGGATGGGTTGGGTTGGAAGGGGCCTCAAAGCCCACCCAGTGCCACCCCCTGCCATGGGCAGGGACCCCTCCCACTGGGTCAGGGGGCTCCAAGCCCCATCCAACCTGGCCTGGAACACCTCCAGGGATGGGGTGGCCACCACTGCTCTGGGCACCCTGGGCCAGGGTCTGAATGCAGGGATCCTTGTTCTGGGTGACCCCTCTTGGCTGCTGGGGGGCACTTGGGATGCAGGGGGACCCCATCCCACCACCAGCCCCACGTGCCAGGGGTGCCCGCGGCAGGGTGGGGCGCACCGACGCGAGAGAGCCTTTCGGGTTAGGAGCGTGATGGGGTTGGCAGCGCCAGGCTCTGCCTGCACCAACACGCTGCCAGGCCCAACCCTGCGGTGCCCAGGCTGGCAGGGAGCGGGGGGGGGGGGGCAGGAGTCGGTGTGGGGGTCCCACCAGTGTGGGAAACCCATCCCTGTGCCCGCTGGCGATCCCCGCGGGTTTGGGGGTGGTGTGGGTGCTGTGAAGGGATGGGCAAACTGAGGCAGGGCAGGAGGGCACTGCGTGGTGTCTGGGTTTTGGGGGGTACTCGGCTCCTTTTGCCCCCCCCAGGTAGATCCTGGGGGGCTGCACCTGGAGCAAGGGGGGCCGTGTACCCACCCTGGGGTGCCCCCTACGCTGCTGCACCCCCTGCTTACCCCGATGCGTGCAGGATGCTGGGTGTGGGGCACCAGTGCTCGGGGGGTCCAGCCTGTGCCCCAACCCGCCGTGTCCCGCTTTCAGCAGCGGCTCATGCCCAGCGGGCGCTGTGCCCGGTGCAGTGCTGCCAGGGGAACTTCTGCCCGCCCTTGGCACAGATCCACGGCCGAGTTAGCTGGGGGGAGCCAGGGGGGTGCTGGGCATGGCCCCTCTGCGGGGTTGGGTCCTGAGGGGCCTCTCAGTGGTCCCTGGTGCAACCCTGGCATCCCTGGGGTGCATGGGCACAGCACCCTGGGCACTCTGGGCAGAGTCCAGAGCCCAGGGCCAAGGGTTGCTTGCCCAGGGCTGAGATTTGCTTGCCAGGGGTCGAGGGCTGCTTGCCCAAGGTCAAGGGCTGCTTGCCCAGAGTCGAGGGTTGCTTGCCCAGGGCTGGGCGAGGGAGCGGTGCCGCGTCCAAAGGTCGCAGTGGTGGGTGCTGGCACAGGCTCACCCGGCTGTGCCAAGCCAGAACACCCTCCCCAGTGCCAGGGCTGTCCCCCACCATGGGCATGGGGCTGGCATGGGGTGCCCTGAGCGTGCCTGCCTGCCCTCACTGTGTGCCTCAGTTTCCCCATCACACGGTGCCATGTCCCGGGTTGGCTGCCGGCGGGCGCTGGTGGGTGTGCCAAGGCATCAAGGCTCACGTCTTGCCCTGTGCCCGCCGCGCCAAGCCGGCCGCCCCGCGGCAGTGGGAGTGGGGCCCTGAGTCAACATGGGGTTCGGCGTCTCCTGGTGTCACCCCGGGAGTTGGCATCGTTTCCCTTTGCCGGGCACGAGGCCTGCGGAGGGGTTGGTGTGGGGGACTGCGTGGGGCAGGGTGCCCACACGTGCCCCCCGTGTCTCCCCCAGAGTCGCTGCTGGACGACATCGTGCTCACCCACTCGCTTTTCCTGCCCACCGAGCGCTTCCTGCAGCAGCTGCACCAGCAATATCCTTAGGGGGCATCGGGGGGGGCATCAGGGTGCCACAGGAGTGGGCATGAGGGTGCGATGGGCAGGGGTCAGAGATCGGGCATGGGGGGGCACCTGGGTGCAATGAGGCACGAGGTGCCGTGAAGGTTGCAGGAGGGTGGCACAAGGTTGCAATGGAGAGGGGTCCAAGGTTGGGCACAGGAAGGGTGTGAGGGGGGTATAAGGGTGGGCACGAGGGTGGGCATGAGGGTGCAATGAGGAAGGGCCTGAGGCGGGGTACAAGGAGGGCACTGGAGTGCAGTGGGGGTGGGCACGAGGTAGTGGTAGGGAGGAGTCCAAGATCAGGCATAAGGAGGGCACTGGGGTGCCATAAGAGTGGGCATGAGGGTGCGATGGGCAAGGGTCTGGGATTGGGCAAAAGGAGGGTACTGGGTGCAATGAGGGTGGGCACGAGGTTGTAATAGAGAGGGGCCCAAGGTTGGGCATGAGGAGGGCACCAGGGTGCAGTGAAGGTGGCAGGGGGATGGGCACAAGGATGCAATGGGCAGGGGTCCGAGTTTGGGCACCGGGGTGCAATGAGAGTGGGTGCAAGGGTGCCATGAAGGTGGCAGGAGGGTGGGCATGAAGTTGTGATGAGGAGGGGTCTGAGTTTGGGCGTGAGGGTGGTACAAGAGTGAACACCAAGGTGCAACCAGGAGGGCATCAGGGCGGGTATGGAAGTGCCATGAGGGTGACAGAAGTGGTGGGGCATGGGGTTGCATGGAGGAGGGCATGGTTGCCAGGGTGCCATGGCAGGGGGGGGCACACACACAACATGGGAGCAACAATGAGGGAGTTGGGGTTCCGTGAGGGTGGGGGTGCCACCAGGGTGGGGGTTGGAGTGTCGTGGGGGTGGGCATTGGGGTGCTACCAGAGTGGGCATTGGGATGCAGTGAGCGTGGGTGTGGGGGTGCCACAAGGGTGGGCATTGGGTGCCACGAGGGTGGGCGTGTGCGTACCATGGATGTGGGGGTGTGTTGAGGGTGAACGTTGCGGTTGCCGTGAGGGTGGGCATGTGGGTGCCACCAGGATGGGCACTGAGGTGCCACCAGGGTGGACGCTGAGGTGCCATGAAGAGCGCAGAGCTTTGAGCACAAGGTGGGCAGCGGGAATGCCACCGGGGTGGGCACAGAGCCCTGCAGGCCGTAGTCCTTCCTTGACGGTGCCACCTTCGTGCTGGCAGCGGGCACCCCCGCGCCCCGCTGGGAGGAGGGGGCAGTGCTGGGGCGCAAGCGGGCAGTGCTGGCCGTGCTCCTGCATTTCCTCGACACCTACAAGGGGCTCCTGCAAGAGGAGGAGAGCGCCGGGAAGGTCATCAAGGTGGGTGCCCCCCTCCTTGGCACCTCCCTTGGCACTCCCCACCCCGATGCCCACCTTGAGCCCCCTCTCGCCCCCCCAGGAGCTCTACCTGCTCATCATGAAGGACTCGTCCCTCTACCGAGACCTGGAGGACGAGATCCTCAGGCTCCACCAGCTCGTGGAGACCGTGGAGCTCAAGTGGGTTGGGGGGCAGGGGGGCCCTATGGGGCAGGGGGGCCCTATAGGAGGGCAGGGGGTCCCTATGGAGCAGGAGGTCCCTATGGGGCAGGGGGTCCCTATGGGGCAGGGGGGCCCTATAGGAGGGCAGGGGGTCCCTATGGAGCAGGAGGTCACTATGGGGCAGGGGGTCCCTATGGGGCAGGGGGTCCCTATAGGAGGGCAGGGGGTCCCTATGGAGCAGGAGGTCACTATGGGGCAGGGGGTCCCTATGGGGCAGGGGGTCCCTATAGGAGGGCAGGGGATCCCTATGGAGCAGGAGGTCCCTATGGGTCATGGGGTCCCTATGGGGCAGGAGGTCCCTATGGGTCAAGGGGTCCCTATAGGAGGGCAGGGGGTCCCTATGGAGCAGGAGGTCACTATGGGGCAGGGGGGTCCCTATGGGTGGGCAGGGGGTCCCTATGGGTCAGGGGGTCCCCATGGAGCAGGGGGTCCCCAGGAGCTCCCCGGGACCGAGCGAGGACCCCAGTTCGGGGTCGCAGACTCTCAGAGAAGACCTTGAGGTCGCCAAGTCCAACCCTGCCAGTCCTGCCAAACCCTCCCCGAGGGCCCTGGCAGGGTCTGGGGGGCAGCACCCATGGGTGCTGGGGGTGCCAAGGTCCCTCCGCGTGGTGCCACAGGGTGGCCGAGGAGACCCCCCCCCCGAACAAGCAGGTGAAGCCGCTCTTCAGGCACTTTCGGCGCATCGACTCCTGCCTGCAGACACGCGTGGCATTCCGCGGCTCCGACGAGAGTGAGTGACCGCGGCGGGCACCGCGGGGGTGCCAGGGTGGGTGCTGCCTGCCAGGGTCCCCTCCCTGCCCCACCGGTGGCTGCAAAGTGGCCGTGCGCGCTCCGTGCCTCAGTTTCCCCACTTAGCGTGCACAGAACGTGCCCCACTCCTCGCCCTACGCCCTCGGTTTGCTGGGTGAGATGGGTACTGAGTGCCAGGATGGGTGCCAGGATGGATGCTGGGTGAGATGGGTGCTGGCTGCCAGCATGAGTACCAGGATGGGTACCAGGATGGATACTGGGTGAGATGGCTGCCAGCATGGGTACCAGGATGCATGATGGGTGGGATGGGTATTGAGTACCAGAATGGGTACCAGGATGGGTGCTGGGTGCCACAATGGGTTCTGTGGTGGGTGCTGGGATGGGCACCAGGGTGGGTGCTGGGTGAGCTGGGTGCCGGAATGCGTGCTGGCTGCCATGATGGGTACTGGGATGGGTACCAGGATGGGTACCAGGAGGGATGCTGAATGGGGTGGGTGCTGGGTGCCACGATGGGTACCAGGATGGGTACCAGGATGGATGCTGGCTGGGATGGGTGCTGGGTGCCATGATGGGTACCAGGATGGGTACCAGGATGGATGTTGAATGGGATGGGTGCTGGGTGCCACGATGGGTACCAGGATGGGTACCAGGATGGATGCTGGCTGGGATGGGTACTGCCTACCAGTATGTCTACCAGAATAGGTGCCAGGCTCCCTTCCCTGTCCCCACCGCTGGCTGCAGGTGCCCGTGCCCGCTCCGTGCCTCAGTTTCCCCTCTCACCGTGCCACGTGGAGCTGCCCGGGCTCCAAGCCCCCCGTTTTGCCCGCAGTTTTCTGCCGCGTGTACCTGCCCGACCACTCGTACGTCACCATCCGCAGCCGCCTCTCGGCATCGGTGCACGACATCCTGGCATCGGTCACCGAGAAGCTCCAGTACTCGGAGGAGCAGAGTGCCCGCGATGACACCCTCATCCTGGTCACCATGGCCTCGTCCGGAGGTGCCCGTGGGGCTGAGGGGGTGCTTTGTGGGCACGGCTTGGGAGGGATTTGGTTGGCACTCACCCCCTTGCCCGCAGAGAAGGCCGTGCTGCAGCCCAGCGAGGAGTGCGTCTTCACCACCCTGGGCATCAACAGCCACCTCTTCGCCTGCACCAAGGACACCTTCGACTCCTTGGTGGGCACCGCGCCCCTCACCTGGCTGGGGCGTGGGGACACCTGGGGGGAACGGGGGGACCCTCCTGTGGGACCCCCCCAACCAGTCCTGGGGTGTGGGGACACCTGGGGGGAACTGGGGGACCTTCCTGTGGGACCCCCCCAACCAGTCCTGGGGTGTGGGGACACCTGGGGGGAACTGGGGGACCCTCCTGTGGGACCCCCCCAACCAGTCCTGGGGTGTGGGGACACCTGGGGGGAACTGGGGGACCCTCCTGTGGGACCCCCCCAACCAGTCCTGGGGTGTGGGGACACCTGGGGGGAACTGGGGGACCTTCCTGTGGGACCCCCCCAACCAGTCCTGGGGTGTGGGGACACCTGGGGGGAACTGGGGGACCCTCCTGTGGGACCCCCCCAACCAGTCCTGGGGTGTGGGGACACCTGGGGGGAACTGGGGGACCCTTCTGTGGGACCCCCAACCGGTCCTGGGGTGTGGGGACACCTGGGTGGAACTGGGGGACACCTGGGTGAACTGGGGGACACCTGGGCAGAACCAGGGGACCCTCCTGTAGGACCCCCCCAACCTACCCTGGGATGTGGGGGCACCTGGGGAGAACGGGGGGACCCTCCTGTGGGACCCCCAACCAGATGTGTGGTGTGGGGACACCTGGGGAGAACTGGGGGACCTTCCTGTAGGACCCCCTCAACCTGCCCTGGGATGTGAGGGCACCTGGGGAGAACTGGGGGACACCTGGGCAGAACCGGGGGATCCTCCTGCAGGACCCCCCAGCCTTGGGGCTGTGGTGACCCCTGGGCAGAAGAGGGGGGCCCTGTGAGACCCCCACGCTCCAGCCCCCTCTGAGCACCCCGGTCCCTGGGTGCCCCTGCAGGTGCCGCTGCCTGAGGAGATCCAGGTGGTGCCAGGGGACACCGAGATCCATCGCGTGGAGCCAGAGGACATCGCCAACCACCTCACCGCCTTCCACTGGGAGCTCTTCCGCTGCGTCCACGAGGTGAGGGGGTGGCTGGGGGACCCTGGCAGTGCCCGCGTGTCGGTGGGACCACGACGGTGCCCATGCGTTGGTGCGACCAAGACAATGCCCATGTATTGGTGGGACCAAGGTGATGCCCGTTTCTTGGTGGGACCATGATTGGTGAGCGCAAGTTGGTGCCCATGCAATGATGGGACCACGATGGTGCCCATGTATTGGTGGGACCAAGGTGATGCCCATTTCTTGGTGGGACCACGACGGTGCCCATGCGTTGGTGGGACCACGACGGTGCCCATGCATTGGTGGGACAATGACTGGTGGGACCAAGACGATGCCCATACATTGATGGGACCAAGGTGATGCCCATTGCATTGGTGGGACCATGACTGGTGGGGCCAAGGTGATGCCCGTGCGTTGGTGGGACCATGACAGTGCCCATGCATTGATGGGACCATGACTGGTGGGGCCAAGATGATGCCCGTGCGTTGGTGGGACCATGACAGTGCCCATGCATTGGTGGGACCAAGGTGATGCCCATGTATTGGTGGGACCATGATGGTGCCCATGCTGATGCCCGTGCGTTGGTGGGCCCATGCCCATGCCCGTGCCCGTGCCCATGCCCCTCTCTGGCAGCTGGAGTTCGTGGACTACGTGTTCCACGGGGAGCGCGGCCGCCGCGAGACGGCCAACCTGGAGCTGCTGCTGCAGCGCTGCAGCGAGGTGCAGCACTGGGTGGGCACCGAGCTGCTGCTCTGCGAGTCCCTGGGCAAGCGTGCCCACCTCCTCAAGAAGCTCATCAAGATCGCTGCCATGTGAGTGCGGGCTCGGGGGGGGGGGTGGTGGTGGGGTCCCCGTGCCCCCTCCTCACCCTCCCTGCCCCTCCCCCCCCCCCAGATGCAAGCAGAACCAGGACCTGTTGTCCTTCTACGCCATCGTCATCGGCCTCAACAACGCCGCCATCAGCCGCCTGCGCCTCACCTGGGAGGTAAAGGGGGTAGTGGGGGGGGGGGCCTGGACCCCCCCTCAGGTGCTCCCAGGTCCCCCCCCTCCAGGTTCTCCCAGGTGTCGTCCCCCCCCTCCCAGGTGCTCCCTGACCCCCCTTGGGTTTTCCTGAGCTCCCCAAGGTGCTGCCAGGTCCCCCCCAGGTGCTCCCTCACCTCTCCAGGTGCTCCCTGACCCCACCTGGGTTTCGCTGACCCCCCCCCCAAGGTTCTCCCAGGTCTCCCCCAGGTGTTCCCTGACTCCCCCCTGCGTTTTTCTGACTCCCCCCAGGTGTTCCCTGGACCTCCCAGCCCCGCCCCCCCCCCAAGGTGTTCCCTGACTCCCCCTGGGATTTCCTGACCCCCCCCCAGGTGTTCCCTGAACCCCCCCCAGGTGCTTTCTGACCTCCCCTGGGAACTCCTGACTCTCCCTCAGGTGCTCCGTGACCCCCCCCCGGGTTTTCCTGATCCCCCCCCCCCCCCAGGGGCTCCTTGACCCCCCTCTCGGTTTTTCTGCCCCCCCCCCCCAGATTCTCCCTGACACCCTTCCCTCCTCCGGTGTTTTATGACACCCCCCCCCGGCCAGGTGCTCTCAACCCCCCCTCAAGGTGCTCCCCCAGCATGTTCTCCCAGCACCCCCCTCCAGTTTCTCCCCCCCCCAGCTGCTCCCACCCCCCCTACTTCTCTCCCACCCCCCCAGGTGCTCCTCTGCCCCCCAGGTGCTCCCCCCCCTCCAGGTTCTCCTCTGCCCCCCACAGGTTCTCGCCCCCCCCCCCCCCAGGTGCTCCCCCTCCAGATTCTCCCAGCTCCCCCCAGGTGGTGTCCCCCCCCCAGGTTCTCCACCCCCCCTCCAGGTGCTCCCCCCACTCCAGATTCTCCCAGCTCCCCCCAGGTGCTCCCACTCCCCCCAAGGTTCTCCCAGCCCCCCTGCTCCCCCCCCCCCAGGTGCTCCCCCCCCCAGGTGCTCCCCCTCCCCCAGGTGCTCCCCCCCCCAGGTGCTCCCCCCTCAGGTGCTCACCCCCTCCCCTTGCCTCGCAGAAGCTCCCAGGGAAATTCAAGAACCTGTTTCGGAAGTTCGAGAACCTGACGGTGAGAGGTGCCTGGGGGGGGTGATATTTGGGGGGGGGACACAACACACAGGGGACACCCCCACATCACTCCAGGTTGTCCTTGACCCCCCCACCCCCCCCCAGGCCACCAGCAACGGCCCCCACCCTGTGCTCATGGGTGTGGGGGGGTCATGGGTCACAGGGATGATGGGGGGGGGGCTCCATCCATGGGGAGTTGCCCCCCCCCCCCAAACCTGACACCCCCCCCCCCCCCCAATTTCCTCCCCCCCCCCCCCCCAGGACCCCTGCAGGAACCACAAGACCTACCGGGAGGTGCTGGCCAAGATGAAGCCCCCCCTCATCCCGTTCGTGCCACTCATCCTCAAAGGTGAGGGGGTCACGGGGGTCACCTGCACCCCATGGTGGGTTGGGGGGGGGTCCCACTGCTACCCCACCCCCTCATCTGATTCTCACCGACCCCCCCACCCCACCCCCCCCAGATCTGACCTTCCTGCACGAAGGCAGCAAAACCCTCGTGGACGGGCTGGTCAACGTGGAGAAACTGGTGGGTGTCCTGGGGGGGGGGGCACCTGGGTGATGGGACCCCAGGGTGAGGTCAGGGAAGGGGGGCAGGAGCACCTGGGGGGGGGTCAGGAGCACCTTGGGGAGGAGCAGGAGCACCTGAGAGGGGTAATGAAGCACCTGGGAGGGGTCAGGAAGCGCCTGGGGGGGCAGGGAGAAGCTGGAGGGGGGGTCAGGGAGCACCTGGGGAGGGTAAGGGAGCACCTGGGGAGGGGTCAGGAGCACCTGACAGGAGTCAGGAGCACCTGGGGAAGGGGTCAGGGAGCACCTGGGGAGGGTAAGGGAGCACCTGCGGGGGGTGAGGAGCACCTGGGGGGGGGTGAGGAGCACCTGGGGAGGGGTCAGGAGCACCTGACAGGAGTCAGGAGCACCTGGGGAAGGGGTCAGGGAGAACCTGAGAGGGTAAGGGAGCACCTAGGGGGGATAAGGGAGCACCTGGGGGGGTCAGGGAGAAGCTGG